>JAUJYS010003750.1:0-12717 GCA_033995665.1 Melogona broelemanni | reverse complement strand
GTGACGCCAGTACCCCAGGCTAACGAATAAACGAAAGCCGGCGCCGGGAATCGAACCCACGACCGTCGGCTTCGTAGGATGTCGCCATACCCACTGAGCCGTCTATTACTCTGTTCATCTATAAAGGCCGCACCGAGCGACAGCAAAAGCACTTTCGTGCGTACAATTCTTTAAAGCAAATCACTCACGGTCTCGCGGCAAGCACATCATTTTGTGGAGCCCGGCTATAAGCCAAGGAAGAAATTGTATGGGCGGCCAATTAGGAAGTGGGGATGGAGGAATAGTTCGGGGGAACTTTATTTGGCTAGAGCCACGCCTTGGGCAAATAGCTGTTCCCTTTTTCGGGAATTTCTAGTTTCCGTGGGCCGATTCACTCGGGATGCCTTCGGAATGAAAACTTTCATTTGATTTCAATTATTAAAAAGGAGGAAAACTGCAAATGTAATAAAATGCGGCGCGGTTGCGCTTCCGAGCGCCTGATTGAGAAGTACTGGTGTACGATATAGCATTACAGAACTCTACGGTAGGAGCTCTCCGGTACAAGGAAAAGCTACCAACTACGGTACTGGATACTGCTACGTTATTTTACTAGTACATTTCAAACGGTTGAGAACCTGGTTTTGCATGAGATTTATTTGTTTTTATAGAGTGAAAAATAAATTGAAGATTAAAGAACGTGCAACAGAATAAATAGGATCTTGAAAGATCAGTTGCTTTCAATGGTGCATGTGTGGCAACCTCGGATATTCTCAAAGAATGAGGCGGGTCAGATAATTATAGGCATCTTTTCAATACGATGCACAATTGAGCTCAAGTTCGCTTTATCACGCAGGGCATGCCATGTAATAAGTGAAAGAGGAGGAAGGGATCAAGTGTCCCTTCCCGACAATCGATATAAATTAAGATATCCTGATGCCTAAGTGATGACGGAAATGCTTATTATTTCTGTCAAGACAACTGGATGGAATGAGGTTGGCGCCGTTTCAAACAATTCTAGGCATAAAATGTCTAAAACTATATTAGAAATGAACATCCCCCTCAAGACACTGTCATAGCAATACAGGGGATACAGTAGTGATTAGCCCTGCCCCTCACATATCTCCATAGAGACACGAGGGTGCAGTAGTCCTGTAGTGCACTAGGCGCAACGGTGACTTTAAAAAAAAAAAAAAAAAAAAAAAAAACCGGTGGCAAGATCTGGGTGTTGCGGTGTAGCAGTTCTCCAGGGGCCAATAACATCGACCTTGCAAGGTTAATATAATGCACTGAATTTACAAAAGGGGTTCTATTTTTTCGTCAGCTGCTGAGAATTTACTGTGATACCGTATGACTTGGGTGCATGTGTGCGTGTGTGTTTTGTGAACCGGATTTTTAAGTTTCAATATATTTTATTTTCTCATCCATAATGGGTTAGAACTGTGATACTACTTTTTGCGCTTGCTTGAATTTTTTTCTTCAATTTTGTCCAACTGTGATTATTGACTAACAGCGAAAGTACTATTGTACTTCAAGCATTAAAATAATCCTATGTACTTTTCACAGCACTACCAAGCTCTTTTGAATGGATGTTGCCATCATGTTGGTATTGGCAGTGTCGGGTAGAAACGGAACGGAAAAGTTAAATTCCTAGGAACGGGTTCCTTTTCCGAGGAACTTCGGAACCCATCGGTTCATTTTTTTGAGCAACGGTAACTGGAACGGGTTCCTAAGTTTTTAAAAGGAACGAAACCCAGCACTGGGTATTTATGATGATTGCTGGTAATGTTTATTGGCGATCGTTGCGCCGTGCTGTGGTCAAGTAAAGCGGTAGAATGCAATCAGGTACAGTCGTAATTAGTTTACTCATATATTTAAATTAAGATTTCCGTATCGTTTGGAAGGGATTTTTCGCGCCTGACAATCCGGCTCTTAATCGTACGAGGTCGATGCCGTTCCGCGCAAAGGAAAAACACAAGAAATGCAATTTCTGCGCTTGTGCGTAGCGGTGCGACGCGACAAATAGTTCAGAGCGATGCAATTTGCCCCCAAAAGATGGAGCAGAAATTGATGGTGGAGGGAGGGGGGACGGTGGTACCGAGAGATGAAACGGGGAAGGGGGGTTGGTACAAACAATTATACCTGTAATTGGTGATGCTGGCGGGTGGAATGGGGAGTGTTGTAAAATGATGCCGGTCCCCACATTTTATTTCGATTATCTTTAGAATGCGGGTGCGTTTTTAAATTAACATTTCCAGCAGCAAGAGCTTCCAGCTGAAAATATAGATTTCAAACGCCCCACACATACCAATGATCTTTAAAAAAATTTTTTTCGAAAAGTGTCTATTGGCGAGTGTAGCGGTAGCGGTACGATTACCGCGAAAGAAAAATGGTCGGTCGTTTTATTAGGCCTAAATGTGCTCGCGCTTCGGTGCGTTTGTGTGAGTGACGTCGCCGTCAGGGGTGGTGGACGTCATTAGGGAAGTCGGGAAATTAAAATGGCGGCTAATGCACGTGCGTGCTTTTGTTTTTGTTTTGTTAGTGCAGAAGTCAGCACGAGTCCTTAATTACTGAATGCGGTGGTTTGACCGCCATAAGCCACATATGGCAGTTATGGGGTACTATAAAAATAAAACCAAAGAAATTAAAGGTTTGAAACTTGTTGTCATCTGGAAGCAGTATGGTGGATCTGTTTTTTTATTTTTGGCGATTGTCGCTGGTTTACCAATATGGCGTCCTAGTTTTCGTGAAAGTTGGGGTAAATTTGACTGTCATTAGGGGAGCATACGGTTTATGTGATATTCAATTGGATTGAATGATCACATCCATACAGGACAGTCCAATTTACGATGTTTACGTTTTTAGAGCGACCCATAGTGCTGCCATTTAAAAAAATAGCATATCGTCGCCCTTCCAAATTGTGTTTTATATCTTTACGTAACATTTGACTAGACGACTACATTAACAGCTCCGTTCCAGACGATTTCCTTTTATTTCTTTGTTTTTAAACGATGTTTCTTATCGTTTAGTGCCTCTGCAAAAAATAGACTAGGCACCTGAAGCGAATTAACCATTAGAATAAAAAAAAAGTCTACACTTGTGTCGTCAAGGGAGGTAAAACTAAAAAGACGAACCAGCAGACGCTATAAAAGCAAATGTTAAGCAATATCTGTCGCGCTGGCATATTAAGATAACGTAATCGTAATCGTAATCGCCTACGAATTTTACTGGGCCCCCGCCGCAGTCATGTTCTGACGTCATACCTGGTAGGCGCCGACGCGGTGACCGGCCGAAAGTAATTTTTGGCGGCCGCTGAAGCAACGCCGTGGTCGCATGGCCCACAGGGCAAAAGCAGAAATCTGTGGGTGATGGTGGGGAGGAAAAAAATATTTTTTTTTGTGTGTGCCTCATATCCCCACTACATATCTTGGGAAGACGGGCTGCGAAGTGCTCTCACACGGTTGATACTCGTCAACTTGGTCCAGGTAACAGTTGCCCGGATCCTCCTAAGACCCCACGGTCTTAACTCAGAAGGAGGCCCGAAAATTAAGAAACTTCCATATCTGTCGGGGACCTATTTCTTAACTCTTGCACGACTACTTCTTTGCCCACCGATCATTAATGGTGCAGGATGGTGTGTCACCCAAACTACTCAATTGATTTGTCTTTGTGTTATTTTTAATGCTAAAATTGTATTTGACCTTTGTAAACACAAAGGTCAAATACAATTTTAGGGGCAGCGCCCGCTTAGCCAATACTATTTCTAAACGACGAGTTGGCTTAGCACAGGATTCTTTACAAAAGTCGACGTTGGCATTGCAGGGCGTTGTTCGAAATGGCTTTTTAAAATTATTTTGAGCAATTGCATGATTTGCATCACCGCTGACAAAAAATGTATTATTAGGCAAGGACACTATTTCCCAAATAATAGGTGCTTAAATTCATATAAGTTCCCTAGAATTTATTTTATAGCACCATTATCGTGTAGTCATGGTAGTAAAATGAATTAGAAAACAATATTCAGTTACTCAGAAAATAGAGATCGTGTTCAGAAATTCTGTGTTCGAGTCCCGCTTCGGTTCGCGATATAACATTTAGCGTTGCATTAGCGTTGCGGTCGGTGCGGCTCATGGGCCAGGTTAGCTTTCGCGTGTGTATCCGCAGGGCTAGGCCGAAGAAAAAAAGAGATCTCCCCCGGAGATTTCGGCCGTGTTTCGCTAATATTACCTGCGTGCACCCCGATCTTGATAATACCGAGAAAATGTTGCTTTGCCTGATAACGAACTCGAATAATGTTTCTTTTTCCTGCCTGATAACCCGAAATAGTTGTTCGTGTACATCCCCACCACCACCACCACCATCACCACCACCACCTCCACTCCACCCCGTCGCATCCCATCTTTCCATCCACCTAGTGGCGGCTACGTCACGTCCACACAGGTACATCTTCCTGTCGGGTAATATGGAGGTCGCTGTGCCGGCGGTTTTCGGTTTTGCGTTTGCAGCCCCCGCCACGACCACATGTATACGGGGCAACCGGGCAACTTTTCGGCGGTAGAACCGCTTTCGGGTGCACTTTTTCCCGGGTCAGCTGCTGCAGCAATGCTGTTTGCAACTTTTTAACTTTTGAGACACTGGCTTTTAAGAATCGGAAGAAAAAGTAGGCGAGATTAACGGTCGACCTAAAGTCCAAGTTTCGCCTTCCGTGAAGGGAGGGGGAGACCTTGGAAGGTGGGGGAAGTAGCGGGGTGGGTCGTTTATCAAAATTAAAGGAAGCGCTTTGTGAAATTAAAGAATGGGGGAAGGGGGGGGGGAATGTAATTAGAGATGGTTGAACTTTCGGTATTTATTATTAGATGCTGGAGAAAATAATCTCTCTACGTTGAAACGTTTAGAATTTGTATCCTGGGTGCCTAGTGGCATTGATATTAGGCTGAATCTTCCTGTTAGAAATCGCTTATCGTCGTGGGTTCAAATCCTGGAGTCTGATTCTTTATTTATTTGATGATACAGTATTGTTTCTTGACATAATTAAATGTTTTACTGCCGGAACGTCCACAATGCGTGAATTTATTCCGTTCACACTATCGTGCAGCAGCAAAAATCATAAGGAGGTTAATCTGATCTGATAAGTATATAACTACAGTTATTTGATGATGGACGTGTGATTTCGATTAGTGCTGATCACGGGTTTTAAGGTGATATGGGGAAATGTTTTCAATAGCTGAAATTTTGGGTAGTGCATTTTCATCCCCGTATAATTTTTTAATCATCTAACTTCTCTAGATAAAAAATAATAACAGAACGATCTAATTTTTGTTTTCTAGATGAATTTTAATTTTTTTAATTAAATTTATTTTGTGAGACGCATCTTTCACTCTCAACTTTTAAGTTGAATCTACACCGCCTTTAATAAATTCCTATCCAAATATTTTAAATCAAATTCGTACAGCATCCATCACTGCGGGAATTTTAATTAAAGGTAAACGATCACGGCATTCGCACCTGTGTATACAGCGAGCATGGACGTGGCAGCACTGTTCGTGACGATTGAAACCCTAAAGGGTTTTTGATTCTCCTTAGATGGCGTCCAATTAAAACAATTGCAAATATCTATTATTATTGGAGGGTGAAATTACCCTTACTGAATGAATATCACTGCAGGAGATTCCGTACCCTTCTGGTATAATCAGCGTTTGGACAATATGATGGCTATACTCATATCATTACATATCACATGATACGAACCACTTGCCCGCTGCACGATTGCTCAAACGGTTTTATCCATTCATCGAAACAAGCTCATGGCTACCGACGAACAATACGAGTCGTGTTAGCCCGCGGTTGTCACTGTTTTGCCGCCGTCGCTTGACTAAACGCTCTCATCTGCGCTTACGGCTCAATGACAGGGCCGCGCCATCTAACCGTCCACCGCGTGCTAACCTCTATATGCAAATGCGGCGGTCGGTGTCTTTCGTACACGCACCAACTACTTTTCCTGATTCGTCTTTTCTTTTTGAATGCTGCGCGCGCGCGCTCACCTGATCAAGTGTTTTTTGTTTCGCCGGTCCTTCTTCTTCTATCCATTAGGAGGAGATGTGGAGAACCGGTTCGCGTGACTCTCCTCGACAATAAGAACAGGAGGGGGGGAATAATAAAAAAATAAAAAATTCTATTACCGTTAAGATGCGTTTTGATGCGCGGGCAGATAGGTCGGTAGGCCTATACCCTCCTATTGCGTTTGAACAAGATTATACGGAAGATCAGTTTGGTAATCTAGCACTAGCAGAACGACAAGTTGGCTAGACTGGATGGGGGGTAAATGAAATTAAATTATTGTATACGAAACACTTCAACAACAAATTTCGAATTTAAGCAAGTGACGATTTCTTTCGGATGTTATCTGATCCGCAGGTGATTATATATTTTATCAGTAGGGTGATTCGTTAAATATTTTTAGTACTGGGTAACAGTGAAATAGTTTATAATATGTAATTGGTGGCGGGACCCGTTGTAATTTAATTCGAAAATTGGGTGCGTCAGCTAGGTGTGGCTCATTCGACGAGAAAGTCCAAAAAACTATCGATTGTTCTCCATATTCATCGATTTGCCAGATCAAATTTAATTCTTACAAAAAATTTGTCGTACTAAAAAGCGATAAGTACTGAGTGATATTCACTAGTAATTGAAAATAAAATGAATTATTCTATAACATGGTTACAAAAACTGCTGCTATAAAATATAAATCTGTGAATTGTAATGAATGAATGAATGAACGAGCGATTGAGAGTTATTATTGAACGAATTTTTATTAGCGAATTACTTTTTTTTTGCAGTACGATTACAACAAATATACCGACATATTTTTATTAATTACTAAATTTGTTTAATCTCCTAGCACCACTGACTTTTGTCGAGCAATTAAACTGATCCTGTGATTAACTGTTCTTTAAAAAAATATCTGTGCTCAAACGGGGACTTTAACCTGCGAAACGCTATCGGTGAGGAGGGCAACAGACTATAAAGTGTAAATTATGACCATTCCGATTTGAACACATGCTTCCGCGGGACAAAGTATTTTATTTTTTTTTTAAGTTGCTAGACCAACAATAAAAAATGTCATCATTGGAACGCATGGTGAGGCGCGTTGCTCTTTTCGTTCTCCGAGGTCTCGTCTAAGGCTAAGTGGTGGCTAATTCTCTCTGAGCTCCCTGTCCAGAGCTTAGGAGTAAAGCAGCCTGGCTATACCAGCTGCTATTCCCTTCCCATCCCTTGTGTTCCGTGGTGTCTTTAAATTTTCTGCGTTTTAATTAACAACGACGATTTAGCAATTATATTTTTTCACCATCACTGTTGAGGCCCATGCTTGTGATCGGTTGTATAATTTTATAATTGGACAAATATACTCGTATATTGATATTTTTGATTGTTTAGGGACTTGCCTACAATCGTTTGTCTTTATGTTGTTCTTTATGTGACATAAAATGCTCACTTTCAAGGGACATTAGGTCCACGGAGGATATTGCTATATATTGCCTTCAAATTTATTTTGTATCTAATTCCTGATCTCTCCTGTAACTGCGTGTAACGATTTGAGCCCTTGTGAGACGTTTTCGCTCTTTTGAAGAGAGAGAAGCTGAGAGGAATTTATTTTTCGATATTTTTTTGTTGTTTATTCTTGTTCGTAGCGTCGTAATTAGTCGCCACAGGGGGAATAAAACGAGTCTCTCCCGAGAGCGAGGTAATTTTTTTTTGTTTCTGTGCCTACCTGGCGATAGTTTGACCGAGTTGACGCTTCCCCCCCTCCCCCCCCCAAAAAAAAGCCGCTTTTCTCTACAGCGAGAGCGGATAGAGAAGGACGACCCCGAGCCGCCTCGTTCGATCAACGAAACGAGTTCCGTTTTGTGAGTATAGTGGGGTGGGGTGGAGGGGGGACGAAACGACACCGCTGCCTACATTATATTACGCTTAACCCTTTCACTCTTTCCCCTCCAATCACCCTTTCTCGACACCGCGAGGAGCAGGCCCGTTCTACGAGAGGGAGGATGGCAGGAGACACCCGTTAGAGCCACTCAGGGAGGTCAATTGGGATAATAAATGATAACGAAACGATTGTCTTCACGAATGATGTTAAGGGTCATGCTTGTGATCATTCGTGGTAGATTTATGTACAACTCGCGTTTAGGTCAATTAGGGTCTATGATGTTTCCTTGTTACTTTAAGCGGGATTTATCCCTTCCTGCTGATTGGTATCTTCAAAATTTCAGTAAATGTATGCGTGTCTGTACCTGTAACTGATGATTTAATTGTCCAAATCGGGCACCCTATGTAATAAAACAGAGTTTCCGCCATTTTGTGTCCACAAGTTCTTGTGCGCACAAAATTCTGAATGCGCCGCTGCAACGCCTCTGTGACGTGATGCCACGCTGTGACGTCATGATAGTAGCAATATTTGAATAAAGCCTGCGAAAGTGCCGCCTGTCCTCGGACAGGCTCAAGTGCTAGTTTTAAATAATTGAAAATGTATTTGTTATTTATTCTGTAAATATTTTTAAGCCTTCCAGTTGATCTGTCTTCCAGTTGATGTTTTATTTCTGCTGCTTCTTGAGGAGGTTTACCAACTTATTGTCTCAAAGCCCCCACCCCAGGGGGACCTGGTTATTTGGAATTTGTCCTAGCCTAGACCTACATGTAGGTAGGGAATCTCTAACAGGTACATTGACAGCGTACAAGCACGGGTCCCACAGCTTTACTTCTATTACGAAATGGAGTTTTCTCTCTTTGTCACATGGCCATGCCAGTGATACAGAATTTTGGATTGCACGATTGAATGTTTTTATCTGCTGTTCGCTATGGTAAACTGAATTTAAAATCGAGGACATCGTACATAGGTGGTCCCTAATTTTTTTCTTGTCAAGTCCTTGCTCCTTACGGATTTCCAGCTTCGTATTATTAACTGGAATGCGGCTCTAACTGCACTGCGCGGATTACCGAGTTCTCTCACGTAATTTTCTATCTAACGGTGTGTGGTGTGTCTTAGGCAAATCTTTATCCGTCCCTTTCTTTGGGAAACGGTTTATATTTATCATTGATGCATGCGCCGTTTCTCGAACTTCTCATGGTCGACGTAGCAATGGCGCCGGTTTTTAACAGGTAGTTCATATTCGACACCTGCTCCACGGGAATTGAACCGTGACCATGGCGAAACGCTCCCCTCCTCCTCCTCCTCCCCTCACCTGCGAAAGAAGTGACCGGGAATCGAAGTGCAGTACAGCGCGATACTGAGCTTTGAGTGTCACCAACTTTGACCTCAACTTCGGATGATGTGTATGTATGATATATGATGTATCGGTCGCCGTAGACTCGTGGCTGAGTGGTAGAGCATCTTAACTGAATGAATATTCAGTCCTCTGTACCTGACGGATTAAAAGTGTCTTGCGATCGGACTTTAATTCAATGATTGTTTAATCAGTTCTTCTAAATTGAATAAATATTGTATATAACGATGTAAACGACATTATAAAAATATTAAAAATGACACAAACGGTTATAAGTGAAGATGCCAAAATCTATTGTTTAATTAAATTCGTCGCGGACCTACCTGTTGTGCGACGATCCCGGGTTCGATTCCCGGATTGGGCTTTCGTTATTCGATCCCGAGACCCCAGGTACCGGTGAAAATGTGCTGCTTCACGACTCGAGCTCGAGCGATTCGAGGGGTACAAAATCTTCTGTTGTGATATTAAAAACAAATAATTAAAAAAATAAAAATGTAGCTGTTAAAAGTAATTTTTTATTTTCGATTTCGGATGCATTTAGGGAAATAATTCTGGTGATCTGAGGAGGATATAGCAATCATGGCAGCGAGCTCAAACATTTGTTCTGCTGTCTGCTGCCGTTCTATTTACTTTTTATGGTGAGATTAAACAAAAGTCCGACTTGACGTAATGGCAATTGGGGATTTTTAGTCTGTGACTGGAGGCGCCTGCAGAATCGGTCGGTCAACAATGTCCCCCCGGCGGTATCTATATAGACGAATAGGTGGTTCTGTTTGCTGACTGTTATTAGCCATTTCGGAATGGGTTGACATTATAGCGGGCCGCCGAGACTGTGGCGACAAACACTTTTTTTTTTCGGTGAGCGGGGTTCATTATTTAGATAGCGCTTTTAATGAATGGCGGGCGACCTTCAGATCATGGTTCTACAAGAGGTTGGCTGTTGTTGGTTGCTGTCTATAAATACATGTATGTTTCCAGCACCGCCCATTTTTTCCTATTTTAGTTTGGCCTCTCTCTATGTGTGTAATTATGTTTGTTTTCTGAAAGCTTTAATTGAAAAAGCTGTCGCAGTTAATTCTGTTTCGGTTTCGGTCGAAGTACAGAAGCGTAATTCAGGAAATGGGTTGATCGGATCTTTTTTGCTAATTGTGTATTTCCGCAAATCCGTTGTTTCTTGTCTTTCTTCATTGTAGTCAGGAGACCTCAATTTAACATTGCTATCTTTAGATTTTTCTGCTCCAAGTTTATGAGCACAAGAACACAAAATAAACAAGATGCGCACATAAGTTTATGATTAAGGTTTTTCTGGCGTATTTTTTCCTTCAATAAAGTGAATGTCTGTAGGAGCCGTTGTTGTTAAATTACGACAATCGATTCGTCGTTGCCCAGTCAGAAAAGCGAAGATCCCGGGTTCAATTCCCGGTGCGGGCTCTTAATTGATAGAGTACGTGTTCCGGTAGAACGCCTAACACCTAATACAGAGGTGGTTTGCCATTGCCTTCCCCGCGCAGTACCACGAGCCAATCAAACGATCGGCTGCGTTGGGAATCGAACCCAGATCCGCTGGTTGGTGAGCGAGCACGCTACCTCTCGGCCACAGCGGACGGACAACAGACCGAGACAGAAGTATTTATTCGAATAGCAGAGGAATAGCAGAAGCTCCAGCTATCTTCTAGTGTCATAATTAATCATTTCGAGGGTTAAATGTCACCCCAATAAGCAATTTTAACTAAAAATGTGTTAAAAATGAGAAGAAAATCTTACCTGGCCTGAGAGCAGCCATTTTGTTAATAAGTCGTCGGATATCTTTTTTTGTTAGCGCTTCGATAACCAGATGCAATCGTTTCACCACTGAACTCAGCACGTTGATTCGATAATCAACGTGCTGAGTTCGCCCAATGAGACACGCCCAATGATGTTCCATACAAGTGCTGCCATCGTCCGCCGAGCTTGGGAAACGAGCGAGGGCGGGCTATCACAAAAATACGAATAAAATGAATGTGACATTGAAAGTTGAATTTAACGAATCGAATACTTTATTAATCAGAATAATAAATGATTTGACAACTTAACGTCTGTTTTCACAGATGTGTGTGCGAATGAACATGAATGCCAGTGTATAAACATACTGATAAAATATGCTCTGAAAATAATTGTGCAGGAATTCAATTTTTCTTCAAAATTCTATAGCCAACGAAATTTTGATCAACTTATTTCTAAAGCATGCGCGGGGTGAAATGCAGATTAGTGATGCAACCGGGATTTTTTTAGAAAGACACTTTTTAGATGTAAAAGTGTGGAGAAGATGATTAAAAAAAAATAAGGCGCGGAAAGCAAAATTGATGGAGATACAGCCGTTGAAAGTGTTGCATTTCCCAATGAACGGCTGTATCTCCCTCAATTTTGCTTTCCGCACCTTAATTTTTTTTATTCATATTCTCCACACTTTTTACATCTAATAAGTGTATTTTCAAAAAAAATCCCGGTTACATCACTAATCTGCATTCCTACCCATGCGCGATTTGCAAGGTTTGTTTTGTTACGAACAAGCAAATTTGAAGCAACGCTGAGAAAATATATCACATATCTCGTTGAATGCATTTTCAGTGGCCACCAAGAACTGCTACTGATTGCCATGGAAAATGCACTTGTCTTCTACTCATTTCATTTCATTGGTCTACGGCTAATAATAGTCTCGAACCCCCCAAGACACGCAGCGCATTCCTTTAAAAATACAGCTTCTCGAGGTTGTTACTCCTGTATCAAACAAGCCACAACAGCGAACGAATGCTGCGATTCTCTATTTCAGTCTGGAATTGCAATCGACACAGCACTCAACGTAAAATCTAAATTCCGGGGATCGTGTATACTCTCGCTCCTCGTTGCTTTTAAAAAGCGCCGCCATCTTTGTAAGTTTCTGACTGCGTGCTCGTCAAGTTGAGTTGTTCGTCGATTTTCGGATGTGATATACGCGATGGAAAAGGCTCAGAAAGCGTTCCAGCAGATCTACGAAGGCCTGACTGATCCAGGATCCAAGGAGGACTTTCTACGATGGATCTTCGAGTCCAGGGGACAGACCGCATACGGTAGGCATCCTACACATGGCATCCAACGCAAGGCAATATCACAGCTTCAGCCATAGACGTGTTTAGACTGCTACTTGCACGTGTTTCAGCGTCCGAATGTAATTAAATTACAATTACAATTACACAAGCCACACAACTGCCCAAAAACCAACTATTTTCAAATTTATATTAAGTAAATGGTTGGTTTTTGAAAAAAAAAATAGATTGTGCCGTGTCTTCCACCATCTGTAAATTAGTTACTGTTAAAAAATGTATACTGTCTGTGACTAAGCGGGTGGTCCCGTGTTCGATTCCCGGCGCAGGCTTTCGTTTATTCGATTCTGTGGTACTGGAATGTGCCCTCACACATTGCCATAGCGACACGAGGGGTACAATAT
>JAUJYS010003749.1:0-12717 GCA_033995665.1 Melogona broelemanni | reverse complement strand
ACCCCTAAGCTCTGGACTCCCTAATGGAAGCTCAGGGGTGACGCCAGTACCACAGGCTAACGAATAAATGAAAGCCTTAGCCGGGAATCGAACCCGGGACCTTAGGCTTCGTAGGATGATATCGGTTCGTACGCTTCCCAGCAGCGGGATTACAGGAACGCGCCACCGCTCCCAGCTATTGCCGTCAAACGCTCCCTCATTTCATATGCATTGGCAGTTTCTTCACAAACTCCACTGACTGTGCGGCGGTCTAATTTTAGAATGCGAATTAAAATTTAAAAAAATTTAAAAAACGAAATAAAATTGGAACAATTGAAAAATGTGAATTACATTTAAAATTTGAACAATTTTAAACCCATCTTTGTAAAATATGACGATCTTGTTTTTTTTATATCATCGCACGTTAAAAATTAAAAAATGCAATATATTTTATGTTGATCAAACAAGTTTCGAAAAAGAAGGAAAAACTGATTCTCTAACCTTTGACATTTTCGACTTTTTGGCGCTTCTCCAGCGGTAGCACATGCAGATGACCTGAATAAGCAGCAGAATTCCTAGAGCGATGGCCGCCGCAATAATGACGTACAGCAGAGTCTCGTCATTTTTGGCTAGTATGACTGAAATGGTTAAATAATAATAATAATAATTTAGAACGTTTGTACATTGGTTAAATGCGTCAAGACGTACATTTTTCAATTATCTTACCACGCCGAAGTAATACGAAAAATTTTCGTACATCAAAAAAATGTCAAAGATACAGGCAAAAATAAGTTTTCCAAGATTAGAATAAATTAGTGACGTTTTACAGCACTGAAATATTGACTAACCTGTGTTATCTTCTGGGTTCACTTCAGCATCTTCATTTGCTAAGTAGTTTGGAAAACAATCACAGAATATTCAGTTAATAAATTTATTACGTTTTAGTTTCGTTTAATCACGAGCAGTAAAAATACGCTTACCTTCAGGATGATTCACAATTAAAATACGCTTACCTTCAGGATGATTCACAATTAAATATGACGGATCTACCAGGAGCTTTCCCACTTTTCCGTGGACCACTGTGAAGTTCATAATGCTTTTCAACTCCTCTAGGATCGTAGACTCCTTTCGAGAGGATCGCTGAATATTTTTGCTCGGATCGACAAAAACTTTCATGTTGGCAACCACGTGAGATTCGTTCTTCTCGCTTGTTAAAAAATAAATAAATAAATAAAAATTATTATTATAAAAAAATAAGTTAGTAACTGGAATATTTCAACAAAATGTAGCAGTTTTAGTGTAACGACATGAAACAGTTCTGAATCGCTGTAGATGTAGGTAGGACTGAAACGGGACTCTTTTTGTAAAAACTATAAAATGTTCTTGACGTCTCCGGTTTCAGACAATATATTATTTCACATTTTTTTACGTGCACTGTAATCGAACTTTACGTAATTTGTTTGCATATATTTTTATGCTTGGATAAAAAATGATGCGTTGTTGAATGAAACTACTATTTTTAATTGATTAAAAAACACCTTGCACCAAAGGATTTACAATTACCGTAAACCTTCCATTAAAATCACGTAATAATCACATAAAATTATTACTGTAAAATCGAGTAGTTCTTATTTCGAATCGATTTTCGCTCATTATCTCCAAGGAATTTGTGCAGAGCAATGCCTCCAGCACAACGCCACTTTTTTTTGCTTCCAAACTCTTATTTACCTTTCCAAACCTGTTACTTCCACTTTTTCAAAGCCATCAATTTTTTTCAGAGTATCGGTTACCTTAAAAATGAAAAAAAAAATATTTATTAAATTTCTCCTGTATACAGAGTGCACTAGCATTTGGCTGAGCTTGCTTCTAATCAGAACTATTAATACCAGAGCAAAAAGCACGAATGCAACTTCCACAATCAACACCAACTTACGTAAAACTTGAGCCTCTCCCTGATTAGCATTTTTAAATCGCTTCCCCGTTCGATAGCATCGTCCAGCGTCTGATTCGGTAATCGAATGGCAACGTTGTAGGCGGCCAGCGTTTTCTGCGGGACGGCGGTGGTATCCTGACCCACCCAAATCGGCGTGAAACCATGTTCCGGTTCCGGGGTGCCGAGGTCTGGCGTCTCCGGCCATTCTAGAAAGAAAAACGGAATTTTTTTATTAAAAATATGTTTGACCATTGGATTTAAAAAAAAAATGGTTTACAAGGGGGCCTTTCTTGGACTCAACATAAACTTCAAACATAAAATGTATTGGATATGAATGTTGATATTTCCCTGAGCCTTCATGAAGAGCAAAATGATCCAGCACCAATAGTCAAACTATGGTCATTGGTACCATGTGATCAAATATACAAATGGTTGATGGTACAGGGGAAAAATGGTACCAATGTGGTCTAATATACAAATGGTCGATGGTACAGGTGAAAATTATTGAAAATTTCACAGTATCACATTTTGTTTCTCGGTCAAATGAGTTTTAAGTAAACAATTGAATATTCAAGCATCTAAAAGTTTTATTTGTCATAACAAGTAATTGAGGGCAATTATAAAAGTAGTTCATATAAAATATAACAACAACAAATAAAGAAAGAGTTTGCAATATGATAACATTGGGTAAAATAAATTCAACTTTTTTACAACAAAAAAAAACAAATTTAAAAAATAGAAGAAATTCTGTAATCGAATGTCGAAGTAATAAATCCTAAGACAATGCTATGAAAGTCCAATTAAAATGAATAACCGAATATGACCAGTACAGAAATGGGTGCAAGGCTTTTCAAGGCGAGTTTGAATCTCTTGAGTTCCAGATCCCACATTTCGCAACAACATTTGTTTCCAGTTATATTCAATATTTTATGAAACAGTTTAATTATTTTATAATTTTCAAATATTTTTTATTGGATGGCTGTGATCACCGAACAAAGAATAAAATTTTATTTTTTTATTTTGTTATACAGGGTATCCCGATAAGATGATAGTATTTAATTTTGAAACGAGGTTTCCCAATAATAAGGTGTTCTTATGAGCATCTCTACAAGATAACGTTAACATCAACCAAAAACACATGTGTGCTTATGTGATCACAGTTTATCTAGATTGTATGCGAAAAAAACGTTATTTGTCAGCATATAATCACTCATTAATAGTTACATGTAATTATTTCGAAACATGAAATTATAAATGTGTGATTAGTGCTGTCAAAACACCTTTGATATATATTCAATTGCACGTTTAATACCACATCAATTAAAGCCAACAAAAACAGTTGATATTTAAATATATAATTGACCACAAGCATGCCTCTTATCGTAAAATTAAATCAAACATAACTAATCAAAGGCATGTCCCTTGACATTAATTTTGTCAGCTCGGCACGCCTCGGTACGCCATGTAATGTTAGGGGACACGCTTGTGATGGATTATGTTTGATATAATTTTATATTAAGGGGCATGCCTGTGGTCAATTATATATAATTACATATTTATATATTTTTCGATCCACGACGAATTTAACCAATACATTTTGACATTATTTTATTTTAACGTTATATTCGACATATATTGATAAAATATGTTTTGATATTGTCGTTTATATCTCGATATATTTACTCAGCATTTGATATATTCGTGGTTAGTACTTCAAAACTTTAACTGGTTGATGATTTGTTATACCTCGAATGCTTATATTTCAGCGTTTATTTTATTTACAGAGTATTTAAGGCATAGCATGGTGTAAGCTTAGGCTATATTAAAATATTGTGTATCCTGTTAACACTATCCAGTCCTATTTCCCCAAACATATTTCATACGTACAGAGTATATATTTTGTTATTAAAATAAAATTACCTCATAGATGTGAATTTTCTGAAATCAAAATATTTATTTTATGTTAATTGTTTTCATTAGTCTTATGCATGTATTCCTTGTATATTTGTGGAATACCTTTTCTATTAACTTGCTATTCCAAGGGGATGATTTGATTATATAATGTTAGGTATTTTACACTACGCTAATATGCTCGTACTATACGTGTATTTATGCTTACGCGTATAAAATTATTTTTGTGAGGTTGTTTTCGTTAAATCTTTGATGGCTATTTATTTAAACCAGTTGGATATTTTAGTTGTATCGTGAATAGCCATTATAGTGATAACATTTTCCGAAAATAATTTTTTGACAAACATAATATCTTTTGAATCTTTTGAAACACCTAAAAAATGACTTCATTTTGCCCTATATTTATTTAAGTTCATGTGTTGCAGTGCAAAAGTACACTAAGTAAGTATAAATTCAAATAATAATATAACAAGTTGAAAATAAACTAATGAGATAATAACCTTTTCAGAAGGACTATGCAAAACCTTCACCATAATACATGTATATAGAAGAACATTTTATAGTAGTAAATAAATTGAGTATGTTTCCAAGCTTTCGAGTATTTCATAATACACGCAAATACATGTATCATTTTAAGTTTTTTTCCTGAAAAAGTTCAAAATGCTAGTGCCAATTTATATATTTAACTTTTCTTTTCAATGTTCGATGACTTTACAAATAAATTGAAATTATTTTTTTAAAAAATCATCTATTCTTCACCCAATTCATATTGAGATTTCAGTTAATTTTTGGAAATTAGTGAGACTTTTAAAGGTCCCCGAAATTGTTTCTAGTTCTTATTCTGGAAACCAATATAATATTTTTTTAGAAATTAATTACTGTAAGGCACAAACACATAGTAAGGCAATTACTTATTCAATATATTTATAAATGTTTGTATTTTTTCGTGTTTTCTAGATGTAGTTTTGTGTTATAATATCTTTCACATTTCAAAAAAATTATGGAGCTTTTGAAGCTTAAAAAGAAATTTTATTCTCCGACCAAAGGAGAAAGGGAAACGGCAACTTCTTGGATTTTCGATGTTTAATAAAACACAAGAATTGTAAATACAAATATCTGGCTAATACTTGAACGCGCATTTACTCGTATGTTAAAATAGACTTTGTACAATTATCTACCACGCTTGACAATAAGCAACGCTTCAAGTTCAGTACGTTAAGTGAACAATGTACAGTGATAAAATGTCGTATTTCTGTTGTGAATAACTAAGAGAAAATACAGCTATATATTTTGAATGCATTGGATGATGGCAATGTTTTAATGTTGCATGCATTCCTATAATGTTCAAACGTTTTTCTATTATTGTCCGACGTGCACGATAAAAAATAAATTTAATTATGGTAATGGTTATCTGCCTTTGCCTGGTCACATGCTATATTTATGGGCGTCTGGTACGTCGCTCTCAGAAGATTTATGTTCGCCTATTAGAACAAGGGCACCATTTTTCAGAGACCAGCTAGGCAGTATTTACGAGCGATATTTCCGCTATTTACGACTAAGAAAAACAGTTGCTATAAATTGCGTAAGGGATTTGCGAGATTCATATTTCGACAATACACTGTAACTTAAGAAGCGCCGGGAATGTTCTGCCAATTTTTTGCCGAAAAGCACAAAGGATTTACGATTAAGTTACGAATTTCTTGCTCAAAGAACGTTTGACATCTGTTATTTATTGTCGCTATTAAATAAATGTCCCTGTGCATCATGTTGCATTTTTCAATCATTACGTATTTTTTAGTTACGTAATGCACTTAATTTTTTATTACTTGTATTTTTACCATACTCAATATGCGAACACGATTGTTGACGTGTATGGTGGACGAGGCATTAAGCAATTTTATTTTACTTTTAATATACTTTACATGTACGAGTATATTAAATTTCTCTTTAAACTGCTTTCTCTTAAATTTTTATGTAAATATGAGAATGAGGCAAACTTTAAAAATAGGTACGCAAGGATCTGATCACCTTAATGTCTAAAGTGAAATAGTTCTGCTTCTAATAATACTAAACGAATAACTTGAAGTGCAGTTCCCAAAAATTGAAATAACAAATAATTCTGACGAATGACACTTTTTAACTACCATTTAACGATTACAGTACCTACAACTTAACTAAAAATTGTTTTTAGGGATGCAAAAAAATACTGGGGTTCTCAAAAAATGCATTTCGTAACCCCGATTTTGGAAATCATTCTGACTAGCATTTCGACCAGGTACCGCGTGAACGTTATTGACGAAACTTTGCAGACACTCCTCCTTCGTTGCCAATGCATATTTGCCTAATCGTCAAACGGCTGGCCTATATATTTTGGCGAGCATATTGATCGTAAATTAGTAGATAGACGCGCGCGGACTCTGAAGTCGACACACACGTGTGTTGGGGGCGCTGTGGGCGGTAGATGCCGCGCCGAGGCGGAGAGGGCGGACTGCCTCTTTTCGAAGTGTGCCAAAAGAGAGATAGATGTACGGGGGCTGAAAGCAGCTCGATCAGGCGAGATTGAAAAGCGGAAGGCACGATTACGCGGAACGAAGCGGAGGCCACTCATTCAGAAAATTTAATGAACTTCCGTGGAATGAGGTTGTGAGGGGTGGCAACCGTGAAACAACTCTCCATCCTTTTGAGACCCCTCTCCAGGATAAAATATTTATCCAAGATTTTCTTTCATCATTCTAGTAAAAACGGCATGAAAAAGGAGTCAATGAACTAACTCTTGAACTGGAAATATGTCGGCCCCCAGTGGCTCAGTGGGTATGGTCACATTCTACTGAGCGGTTGGTCCCGTGTTCGATTCCCGGCGCAGGCTTTCGTTTATTCGATCCTGTGATAATGGTGTCACCCCTGAGCTTCCATTAGGGAATCCAGAGCTTAGGGGTGGATCCTGCAGCCTGGCTATTTCAGCTGCCAATCCCCTTCCCTTCCCTTCCCTGCCCCTCCCATATCTTCTTAGAGACACGAGGGTGCAGTAATCCTGTAGTGCACTAGGCACTACGGTGATTTTAAAAAAAAATACTTTTCACGATGTCTTCAATATCTATGCCCTTAATAACAATTCCCGGAAGAATCAATACCGAACCTTGAACTTCAAAATGTACATTATTGTCCGAAGATCAAGTTCATTTCAATTGATTTTGGTTGGTACTTTATACAGTACTTTAGTTAGCATTTTTTATACTCCTTACCGTTTCAAACTCTGGAACACAACTGGAATGAAAACATTATAAATATCGGTACGGAGATTGTTTTATAATTGAACGTCTTATACGGTTTTACATGTGTAGGCATTGGGGTCACAGGGATGTGCACTTTTGTACATGTTTATGCTTGCATTCTGTATTTGCCCAGCGCATTTAGTTGCAAATGAGTTCCTTTTCGAAACTACTACTGTGCGTGCGTACTCGTTCGACGTCGCCTAACGCACTTCGATTTTTCCAACACCCTCGCTTATGTGATGGTGAGTTAAAGGACCACCCCTCCCGATTTTACCCCCATCTCACGAGAATTTTCCAATACTGTTTCAAATTTAGGCGAAATTTTGATTTTACATTTTAATCTTTCAAACTAGTTGGGGAAAATAGAATTTGACTTTTATTTATTTATTTGCACATTATGGATTCCCAGGCGATTGTGATGTCACATTTTTAATGGGGAAGGGGCATGAAATATAAACAAAGTGTCAAACGTGCATTTCAATTTTTAATCAAAATACCTGTAGGTTCCTAATACAACTTATTCAATAATAAAAATGGATAGGCCAACATAAAGTAACTTAACTAAAAGTAACGTCACAGATACTCTAGAGTCCACCACTCGATAATCTAGTAGTTGTTGTAGTCCTTCGTGTAGTCTCCGGACCCCGACCCTCGATCCCCCGACACCTGCTGGTGCCTTCAGGGTGCAGAAGCCCCTTGAGTTTTCTTGGCAGAATACAGAGGTGGTTTGCCATTGCCTTCCTTCGCGCAGTACCACGAGCCTGGTTTCGATTCCCAGCGCAACCGATCGTTTGATTAAACGATCGGCTGCGCTGGGAATCGAAACCAGATCCGCTGGTTGGTGAGCGAGCACGCTACCTCTCGGCCACCACTCGATAATCTAGAATGTCGTTATTGAAATGCATTCATATAACGACAAAAATATGTTAAATATTTATGATTGAGTACAATACAATTTTCCAATACTGTTTCAAATACAGTTTTAAATGTTTTCAGCATTTTCGACAGAGCCATGACAATTGGAAGTACGGGATCCATTTATTTGTCTCAAGCCGAAACATAATGACTCCGCTATGTCGGAGCATGGACATTAAGAGCAAACTTTATTTTAAATGGAGTAAAATTTAAATTAATGCCCGGCTCGTGTGTTTTATTCGTACACTGAACCGTTTCAATAAAATAACATTGTAGTCCCTCACAAGTTTTCCACTCTTATAATCGCGCGACCAAAAAATTCCTGGTCGCGCGATTATAAGAGTGGATATCACTTTGACGCACCTTTCATCACAGAGAGCATCCATCTCACCCCTTTCTCCGCTTCAATTCGCCCCATCCTCCATCCCAGCTCCCTCTCTCCGATTTTCACTATCGCTCCTCTTCCCGTTTATCTCTTCACGCACGTCACCGCGCATGCGCGTCTGCACCTGATAATGACCTTAGTGTTGACGGCGGCTTCTAATCGGGCGGACCCCTCCAAAACACGTTTACCAAATGCGTTCATTTCGCTGCCGCTGTTGCTACTCTAGTTGTTGCTGCAGCCGCGCTCTCGAGAACCTATTTTGCAAAGAGCTTTTCTCCGAAAACGCGAGAGCCGGCAGGAGCAACAGCAGCAGCAGCTGAAGATTATAAATTATTGAATTTCTGTGTAGGGGGTCTATATATTGTTTGAACGCTGGTGGTGGACAAAGAGCGAGAAAAGGGCATCGCAACCTCTTCAGACCCGCGTCTGTATAAAACACTATTTCCCACATTTTAATTTTTGTATTAACTAACCAAGATAATAGAAATTTAGATAATCAAAATTGCAATGTCCAGCGCTGATTATTTATGGCAATTTAAGCTCAACTTTACAGTGCTGAAATTTATTTCTTACGCATACGAGTTTGTGTTGGGCACCGTGGGCACCGTGACCAAGAAAATTATTAGTGTTCCAAGGCCCCATTTTGTTGCGGCATACTCGAAACGATTATCGTAACTTTTTAACGACAATTTATTGCAGTTGTTAAGGGTTTTTTATTTTGCTATCTGAAAATGACATTTTTTTAGGCCAGATATTCGGGGAATTCTCTTATCAAGATGAGCGTACGATACAAGCACATATGCCCGGTTGCAATGGTTGTATAAAACAAGACATGCTGTTGACAACAATCTTTGGACAACAATGCCCGTCACACTGGAAATCAGGGTGCATAAAGGTTTGCATTGTCTAAGTGATTTGGAGTTTGTCACAATGTATTAGTGATTTTGCTTATTCAAATTTAGATTTGATAGTGTTCGATATATTGTTCTTTCCAGTTGCAGATGGAAAATTGCGAAGGTTAAGTGGAATTTGGGGAAAGCATACGACATTGTTTACACATGTATATCGGATGCGATAGTGAACATCCGTTAGGAGAATGCTAAATGAAATGTCCAGCCCGCTACGGCTTAATTAATTTATTGCTAAAAACGATCGAAGGAAAATTTGACGTAATCCGTGCACGGCACAATGTTCATCTCAGCTAAAATCCGCAGTATGTACGCGTATGAATACAAAAATAAACTTGACACGTACTTGTACTATACATCTGTATTATTATTCATTTTGTATTTAATTTCACAATCCCGTTCATCGTTGACGCCTCAGTTCGCCGAATTTTAGCGTACAAGTACCATTTTTGTATTCATATGCGAACATCCTGTAGGTTAAAAGTAAAGTTATTCGAAATTCGGTGTATCCTAATTTTTACCCACAAATTCGAACAAAATAATTGACATTTGCTTTCCCCCTCTGTGTACTTTCAGACGACGAGTCATCTGTGATCGGCGGAATCCTAACGAGCGACGGCCTGTTCGACGGCGACATCATCACCTCGCGCGGCGACGAGTTCTACATCGAGCCGTCGTCCCGCTACCTGCCGCTCACCGCCGACTTCCACTCGGTCATCTACCGGTCGACCGACGTCGAAATGCCGCCGACCAACGGCTCGTGTCGGGCCGAGGCGATTCGCCTTAACTGCTCAGTCGACGCCGAGGGGGTCGCCGCCGTCGTCAAGCTACGTCATCGCCACAGCAAAAAGTCAAAACGGGAGAAAGGAGCGAGAACGAGGCACCAGACACGTAGTGCCGGAAAGTCCCGTCAGGTGTCGGGGCGCCAGACACTGGTCGACAGTAGGGGGCGCCGTCGAACCACGTACGACGACGACCACCCTGCGCCACCCAGCGGCGGCGACGACCAAGGGTTTCCTTTTACTGTGATGCCAGCTATGATTTCTTCGCTCGCCGAAGAAGTTCAACAAAAGTTCAAAGATATTTATGCTGCCTTGAAACAAGAGCCTAGTTTTTCTCACGTAGATCCTAGCCCGCCGACCAGTGAGCATCGCAAAGAGATTAGCAGGAGTAGAGGTAGTAGTAGTAGCAACCACGCCATCCCCGCCGCAACCGCCACCAACAATGCAAACAAGTTTGCCAAACATGTGATAGCCAACGAACCTTACGATAATCGTTTATTCTTTGATACTGTTAAGACTGCTAAAGAATTTAATGACATTTTCTTATTAAAAAATTACGCGGGGAACGGCGGCGGCGGCGACGCCACCGTGTTGGGTGACGACGACCTGACACCCTGGACATTCACCCCGGACGTTCCTCGCCGCGGGGTGGCGCCACCCACTCCCTCGCCTCGTCCACAACCTCCGCCGCGGGTGGTACGGGACCGCTGGAAGCGTCACAGCATGCCTTACGACTACGAGCTTCGCCTAATGCTGGGCGACAGTCCGTCGAGTGACCGGCTGCAGGTGCCCGATACCTTCCAGCAGAAACGTGCCGTTATCGACTCCAAGAAAACCACCTGCATGCTGTACCTGCAGGCGGACCACCTGTTCTACCAGCGGTTGGGCAGCATCGAGGCCTGCATCGAGACTATGACGCGTCACGTGCAGAAGGTTAACAATATCTACAGAGTAACAGGTAGGCGACTGTCAATACTACCGTAATACGAGTATTTGGCACAACTACACGTAACTCCCAAGAGGGAGCAGAAAATACGGTATCGAGTGGGAGCGTTGCGAAATTCAGTCTCACCCGATTTGTCACTTCATGTTATATTTTTTGTTAGGTTAGTCAGTTTCGCTACGCGCCCCAACTCGATACCGTATTTTCTGCTCCATATTTGAGGGTTACGTTTACATATTTGAGGGTTACGCTTTGAATCCAAGGCTATTGGATTTTGTATTGCATGCGCCTGTGCAAATTTTTAAAATATCCAGATAAGGAGAGTAAAGTAAGCCATGTAGAAAATGTTTTGCTGAGCTTTTGAAGAGAGGAATGATTCTGCTTCAAAAGGCCAGTTTTTCGTGTTTGGCAGTTTTCGTACTAAACGTTGTCGTGCATGACCTTGAGCTAAATTATACACTTACCTTGTCAGTCGTGGTTTCTTGCGAGTAGCTGATGACGTCATCGTCTGCGTTCATTTTGGTGGCGGTTGAATATATTTTGAGTAGTTCCAAAGTTTACGGTCATCACAGTAGCAGTAATCGAACACTGAGCTTGAACGTATACGCACGTATTTTCGCGGACACGGTCGTCGGCTTTGGTTACGCGCTGTTCTTTTACACACCCGAGTTGCTTATTTTACGGAGAATAACTTCGCGAACGATAATCCAGTGATATTGCGTAGCCTTGTGGCTTTACGAACCCTGCGTTAGAAACATTATGAGTCAACCAGCTCCTGTAAAAATGTTCTAGAAGTGACGGGTCTCGGTCGAAATCTCGTGGTAGCTTGACCAGTTTTTGCCCGCACTATTTCGTGGCGGATCCGGACCCTCTTTCTATTGGTTCGCTTATGGGACTAGCTCACTCGGCTAGTAGAGGGTAGACGGGTCTTAGGAGGACAATGAGATGGGAGGATCGAATGCCAACGACAATGAGATGGGAGGGTAGACTGCCAAATACGATGAGATGGGAGTGTAGGCTGCCAACGCAATCTGCCAGACGATTAGAGTTGAACAAAAATAGAAAAAGAAAAACGGGCAGACAGTATCAACGCAATAATGTTTCCTGTATTGTTTCTTGTAATTAAATGTTATACCACCTTCATATACGAACGTCTACAACCCATGATATTTATTCCAATCACAAAGTCGTGCAGTAAAGCATTTATAAGGATAATAACCTAGATAAAGTTATTATAAAGTTATTTGTAAGGAAAATAAATTTGCGTTTAATTTACCTCTGCATATTGGGTTCATTTTTTTTTGCTGTATCTACCACTCGTGTTTGGGAGAAATTGTTTCCGTTAATTTTATTCGTCATTAATTAATGGACTAAACGATTAGCAGGTGCATTTGACAGTTTCTGAGTTCAGCGTTTAACAAAGGTTGGCTAAATAAAAATAATAATCATTCGTGTACCTACATGTACGTGAGATGTTGTCACGTGAAAAGGTTTACGTAGACACGTGAGTTTTACAATTATATTGATTTCACACTTACAACGTTCTCCGTTCTTGTACTGTCTGAAGAATTCAACTAAGAAATTGAACAGAAGGAAATGTGAAATTGTGCGGCCCCCGTGGTACAGTGGCTATAATCATAGACTAAGCGGGTGGTCCCGGGTTCGATTCCCGGCAGAAGCAGTCGTTTC
>JAUJYS010003748.1:0-12717 GCA_033995665.1 Melogona broelemanni | reverse complement strand
GTGGAACCGTCTTACAGAGCACCAGGTGATTAGCCTGTTGAAATAGGACGCATTGTCCTTTACTGGTCCTCGGACCCTCGCCATAGGCCCCCCAAGGGGCTGCTTGCGGGTAAATTGTAAATTGGTGTGATCCTGCTGTGATACGGTGTGTTAAATAATATTTGTGCCATAGTAATGTTCATGTATTTTTTTATGAAATTACCACAATCTTATTAAATTCATTCGTTTGAAGATATGCAGAAATAATGTTCTGACTGGGTATGACGTGTAGCACAGTGGTGTTATGGCTGCACATCATTTTGTGACTGGATATTAATTACTGGATGATAATTACATTATGAAACCCGATGTTCTGCGCCAGTATAACTAACAAGTGTAGTTATTCGAAACAATACTGTATTTTTTAACAAACTTGAGAAAACGAACGATTTTAGACTGCCTGGATAGTTGACAATTAATTTCTTGGCATCAAATCCTAAGACAACTTTTGATTTTATGTACTAGTTATAAAGTTTACTGCCGCCTTTCGGTATCACTAATATTTTACTACTCATTTCCGTGTGCCAAAACACACTGGTTGTACAGAACAAGACACACACAGAAAGCGTTGTAATAAGCTGTAGGTGGTCAGCCTGCTTCAACTGATAACGCACTTAACCTATTCGCTATTATTCACGTTTGGAAAAAAAAATTGACTTCGTTTGCAGGCCAACAGATGCCGTCGAAGAGCTTCAACTTGATTTTCGACCGCATCAGTCGTCTCCAGCACATAAAAATACCGGAATCTCAGACTGGTGGCCATCGGGGTGTGTGGGTTCGCTACAAAAAGAGCTACGCCTTGGAGAACAACGAGTGGGGCGACTTTCAGGCCCACAGAAAAGCTTTAGGACTCATATGCATTGGTAAGTCACATTATGACCCTCTCGCTGAGCGTGCACGTGGGTTTCAGGCCTAAGTTACCTCCTGTCCGGTGCTGTCCCGAGAACCACCTCATGAAATTTAGTCACATCGCAGCCAATCGAATCCCAATTATTTCTTCCCGCAGGAAAATGCTCGAAACAAGACGAACTGGACCTCCTGTGCAAGGAACACGAAGACATCCGCGAGAAATACCTCACCACCCTTTTCGACTCGCGCTGCATCGTGTTCGGCGGTAGCGGCGGCGACTCTGCCCGCTCCTCCCCGCAACACAGTCGCACCACCACCGGTACCACCACGCTCACCGATCCCCCGACGCGACCGCCGTGGAAACGTCGCCCCGCCGGCGAAACCCGCAACGGCCTCGCCGAGGAAGAGAACGGCGACGGCGGTCCTCCCTCCGACTTCTCCCATTCGACCGAGGACGACGACGCCATCAGCTTCGATCGCGACAGCGGCGTGTTCGACGCTAACACGGCCGACCCCGCCGCCACCGAATCTCCTCGCGTGCTCTCTCCCCTCGACCGGACACTCCGTCGACCCAGCGCTCTGAGCCGCGCCTCCCCTTCCGAGGAGGATGGCACGACACTAACCTGCATCGGCCCGGCTATCCCCTCGCCCACCAGTCCAACCGCCTCCTCCCTAGCCTCCTCCTCCGCTCAGGCCACGCCGCTAACCAGTCCGGGCACACCCTCGCAGAGCGGGGATAAGTCCCCCACCGGGGATGACCGGTCTAGTGGCGGCAGTAGCAGTACCACCACGGCGGCCAGTCAGCGCAGCGATGCCAGTTCAGATAGCTCGTCGCACTACCCCCGCCCCACCTTTCTGCCGCCGCAGAATTTGAAGACGACGTTGTTGTGTTATCCCAGTCAGCAGGAGTGCGCTCAGTTGGAGCAGGATTTGTACGATTTTATCTGCTCGCTGTTTTGGGTGCTGGAGTCGAAGCGGCTGGATCGCTCGCACGAGAAGTTGGATCGGTCGCCGTTGCTGTGCGCGCCGTTCGAGCGGAAGGATTTTGTCGGGCTGGATATGGACAGCAGGTGATTGGAGCAGTTGTGTTTTCCGAATGTGCACTAGGGATAGACGCTCGTCGTAGAACAATGGATAAAGCGGCCACTTTTGGTGGGACCGTCCCGGGTTCGATTCCCGGCTCGGGGTCTCGTTTATACGATCCCGGGGTACTGGTGAAACGGTGCCCCCACCTATAATTGCTCAAGCGATTAGATGGTTAGAGAATTTTCTCCAGCGCTACTCACTACAGTGATGACATGCGAAAGTGATATCAAATAATATAAAAAAATATCGTCGAATTGACAATTCTTGATCGAACCGATACCGGTAGTCTTGCCACCGATCCTTAGCAATATCGACGCTTGATTTTTAAACATTAAACTGCAAATGAAATTTATTTATTGAGTCAATGAATGACATACAATTCTCAAGTACAATTCATTGTAATTGACTGATTATACAATTCTGACTTGAAGTCTGCAAGACTGACTTGAGTCTGACTATATTTAATTTGTCATATTTTATTTCATTAAATCAGTTAACATTCTATTTGTTTCAATATAATTACAAAGACTGCAAAATTGTGAAAGACAAGACAAAAATGTGTCTTTAAATCCAACCCTGATATATAAATCTCTTGTACATTTTGATCAACTAATGTTTCGTTCGAACTTGCTTGAATTGGCGAAACATGATTTACGTTACTGAAATTTGTCGAATTGTTTTATTTTCAAGGGCAAATAAGAAGCGTTGCGTTGGCCGCATGAAGAAGCACATTGGCGACCTGTGCTTGCTGGCGGGTCTTCCGTCGGAATCCATCAGCTACTACAACGCCGCGATCGACTATTTGAAATCGGCGAACGACTGGCTGTGGTTGGCAGGTAAGTCACATTGTTCCATTGGACAATGCTAATATCGATCCATTGACACAGTACCCTAGAAAATCGTTTGCTATTTTCCCTTGTCCAGGTTGTCACGAAGGGTTGTGCTGCGCGTCAGTGCTACTCCTTTATCCTCAGAACCGCTGGTCTTCATCGATACAAAGAAATTCATCGTTTACGGCAGGGGCAATTCCATCCTTTAACTCAAGGCTAAAACCAGGTTCGTCAAATGAATGTCAAGCAAATAGCAAATGAACTTTTATTTACTTTAATTAGAAATTGCAAAAAATTGAACATGACAATCTGTTTGAAGGTGGGTTTTCGTCTCTACCGAACGGTTTGGACCCGGCCGAATGTAAAAATAAAGCCGGCCTGTCGGCGGTTGAAGTGATAGAAAAATACCTCGAAGCTATTAGCCATTACAGAAAAGTACGTTGCACTGTGAACATAGTTAACAATATGTCCGTTAGTTTTAGACTGTATGTTAAATGTGTTTTTTTCTTTGGTTGTAAACAGTACCATTCTGCTGCGGTCATTGAAACTGAGGCGTGTATAAAAGCCTGCCGAATTCTCATTCACCAAGAAAAATACCTGCAAGCGTCCGATTTCCTTCAGAATGTAGTTTTCATCAATTTGCAAATGTCGGAAGAGGAAAAGGTAAAGTCGTTGCAATATTTTATTTGTCTTCCAAACTCTGCTGTTGCTACCAAAACTAACAAACCGTAATGCGATTTTGTCACTGTTGTTTGTTACAGATAAGGCGATTTTCGGAGCTGTCTCTACTGTACAAACAACTGGGGTTCCACCGGAAAGCTGCATTTTTTAAACGGGTCGCCGCCATGCGTTGCGTCACGCCGCAGTTGGCCGATCCAAACTGGTCAGAGGTAGGCATGACTTTCTGTTTATTTCGTCTTATGAAATTTTGGATTTGTGACCAATGTCTCTGACGAAGAACTTAATACATGTTTCCCCTTATTCAAATGTGCAGTGCTACCACTTATTACTGCAAACACTCGAGGGTTACAAGTTGACGTTGGATCCTAAATTAGTTCCAAAAGGTGAGACGTCTCTCACTGCATTTAATTTTAGGTGTCTGCCTACTTTCAAGTGTAAATTCCTGTCTGAAAAGTTGCGTTTTACTGGCGCTAGAAATCTTGGAATGAAAGTGTTTGTTATTCGGAACGTTTAAATCTAACATTTGGCGTTCTCGTCGTGTTCAGGTATAACGTACGGCTGGCCAGTGATTCAAGTACAAATACTCCAAGAGCTCGTGGCCACGTCCCGACGAATGGGAAACACGGCGCTGTCAGTGAGGTAATGTTTTAATCCTCGTTAGTTACTGCGTTGCTCCTGGCCTTCAGACTTTTATTTCCTACCTGTGAGTAACGTCTCTCATGAGATTTAGAATGAGAGTTGTTCTATTTTTTATTCTCTATAGGCATATGACCTTCCTGCTTCACACCATGTTCGACAGTCTCTCGCCGATGGAGCGAAAGGAATTCGCCACGCAACTGGAGAGTCTGACCGCCCGGTGTGAGGGGGCGCCATTTCCCTTGTCGCTGGACAATGGGACAATCATTCCGCCTGTAAATTTAATTAACCTTCCCCAAGTAATGTAAGTTGGTTATAACGGGGTTACAAAACAAACAATCTAAAATTTAAAAATACACCCATTTAATAACACCAAGAATTATTCTGAATTAAAAATATACGTTTGTCGCAACCCCCGTCATAATTTCAGGTCATTCAAGCTTCAAAGTTTGGCGCCGCACTTACAACCCATGAGGATAGTTCCCTACGTGGTCGAAAATGCCAGCAGCGGCCCCTTCATCTTCTCTCCCCTGCAATTCGCCAGTCCCAAGGATAAAAATAAGAACACCTCAAAAATGGGTGAGTTCGTTTGGCCATAATTTGCCATTGTCACTCGCATACATGTAATTGGTATTTCGCTAAGCATTTTGCATTTTTTTTTGGTGTATTTTAAAAGATTTCTCCTGGGTGGAAGGAGACGTCTGCGCCGTGTCTCTACAAGTGTTCAATCCTCTACCATTTGAAATGAAAGTTACTAACATGGTTTGTGTGCCAGTACTTTGTTGAACTCTTTTGTACTTGTTTATGTTGTTATTAAAAAAAAATTGCAGCCCTCATGTTCTGCGATCATCGTCGACTAATTTTTGCAACCTCCTTGTCTAGGGTCTCCTGCCTGATGGCATTGCTTTCGAGACGTTCCCCGCCTGCCTCGATTTGCCAGCCGAATCCGGTCCATTTCCCGTCAACCTGTTGGGGACGCCACGCAGTACCGGAAAACTTGTGATATTAGGTAACAGTTTTATTTATGAAAACCTAAATTCAACAAATAGCGTTTCATTCGCCTCCAAATTGGGCTTTTTGAACGTTTCATCGAGACTTGTTGTTCTTTTGGTTTGTAGGTTACACCACGCACGTGTTGGGGGTAAAGAGTAACTGTCGACTCAAGGACATTCCCTGCGTGAAGAAGCCATTTTTTGTGGTCGATGTCGTTCCTGCCTTACCTCAAGTCCAAGTAGTGACTTCGTTGCCAAAATCGCCCTCGTCGGTGCCCAGTAGCACGGACAGCAATTCCATTGTGACGAGTGCTAAACTCAGCCTGTTCGCTGGCGAAAGGTAATTGGAATCTTTTTCCACCAGACCGGTTGCACATTTGCGTCGCATAGTGTTACTAGCAGCGCTTCCATTAAACGTTCATTTTATGTGCATTTCAGCTGTGAATGTACCATAAGTCTCATGAACACGGGCAAGGAAGACGTGGAGAGCATAGAAATTCTTCTGGAGTCGCAATTAGACAAAGGTCAGGAAGCTGTCTAGTTGCTTGCCAGGGGCTTGGCAGATTTTTTCAGTTGGAGTATCGACGTGTGTTAATATATTTTATTTTATGGTATTGACGATGACGTTTATTTTTATTTTTTGAACAATTTGATTTGTCACAGAGCTCGAGAAGGATTTCTGCAGTTGGAGTATCGAGAATGTGATGACGCTGCTGCCGGTCACGCCCACGAATTCGGCCAGCTTCACCGTCTACATTCACGCCGTGTCCGATTTCTTGGGGAACAGCAAGCTATCGTCCGATGATAGTAAGTGGCTACTACAGGCTACAGTCACTGTTCAAGGGGCTTGCCATTTATATGCAATATCAGAGTACTTGCTAGAATGACTTGATTTTGTAAGAGAAAAGTTTTATCAGCTTAGTTTTTTTAAATATTTGAAACAGTTTAAATTCGATTTTTTTTGGCATGGTTTATACTCACCTGGAAAGTCAGGGAAATTCATTTTGGTCGGGGTCAAACAGGTCCAGAACGAAAAAATATTATTGTGATTTTTAAAAAATACGAATTAGTTTATAGAAAATAATCTTTCTATGCGTTTCTTGCAATTTTATGCTAAAGAAAACAAAACCCCTACATTTTGACCAGGGAAATAGTCTGGCAACTATAATTTATAGTCGAGAAAGTCGGGTTTTTTTTATTTCGGTGAGGGAAAGTGAAGATAAATTTTGATTTTGATCTGGAAAAGCCTGGGTAATTGACCAACGTGTTTTGACTTTTAGCAATTTCCAATTTTTTTTTTTCCAAATTTTGGTAACGATATTTCATCATGGTGTTGCGTTACAGCCGGCTCGGTCTCCGAAACGAATAGTGTGTCGTCGACGCCGTCCAAGTCCAAGACGGCGCGCACCTCCTCGCTCAGCAGCTTCGGTTCGTCCCGATCCAGTTTCGCCTATTCGTCGCTACGAGGCCGGCTACCCGAATTGTTCGCCACCCCCGTCCTACCGCCTCCTAGTCAGCCGGCCCATCCTTCAAAGGTACGGTGCGCGCGACTAAGTCATTGCTTACACTTGCCTATGCTCTGAATTGTGTTGGCGTGGTGGAAAAGTAACTTCGGAATGTTTGTTGTTTGCGGATTTCAGACCATCGACGCGGTTGTCAAGCTTCGGTACACCGGTGGGCCCGGAATGAAGGCCGGCTACTGCAGGCAGTGCGCCGTGGCCGTCAGTGTCGAAGTCATTCCATCCATTATTATCACCAAGTGGGACGTTCTTCCCGCCGAAGCGTAAGTGCTATAATACGATCTGTAATTTGTAATGACCGTACCAATTTAATTGTTTCCTGATTTAATTTCTGGGTGATGATCCTGGGGCACTTTGACCAACAAAAAACAATTCGGCTTCTTAGAATGCCATTATTGTGTCTCGTCGTCACCCAGTCGGTATTGTAGCCGACTGTGGCGCGACGGTCCCGGGTTGGACTCCCGGCGCTGACTCTCGTTTACTCGATCCCTGGGTACTGTGTCAAAGCAGCAGGGGCTCGGAATCTCCTGTAGTAATATTTGTTTTCGACAATCAATGATTGGCAATCACTGTAGTGAATATCAGCACAGGAGATGCTGTACCCCTCTAAACGCTGGAGCATTTGTTCTACATGCACTAAGTGATTTGAAATATTAAAAAAAAAATTCTTGTGCTTCGCTATTTGTGCAGACCGAGCCATTGTTATCTGGTCTTGGACATGTTGAACACCACGGATCATGAGATGGAAGTGCAGTACGCGATTCACAAAAGAATACTCATTGAAGCCAATGACTCGTGTCGGTAAATAAGTTTTTGCATGCTGACGTTTCACCAAGACGACCACAAAAAAATAAACATCAACATAAACATAAACAATAAAACTAATTATACTAGTATTTATATCATTATTTAAACGTTTGATGTGACCACTCATCATTCGCAGGATACCGATTCCGGTGCAGCGGTGTCCACTTACCAAATTGGCGGGTCTGACCAACGACGAAGTCGAAAAGGTGTGTCGACAACACCTGGCGGCCCTGGTGGATCTGTGCTGGACTACCATATCCTTTTTCGCGAAGCGTCTGTGCATTTGCTTGAATCTTGCTCGCTTTAGAATTGGGTTGACTCATTGATTTGGTAAAATGAGGTAGATTTGTAGTGGTTGTGGACGCAATTTGGTTCCTTGACCGTCAATCCACTCCGCGACAGAAACTAGTGGAAAGGCGTCTATATCATCGTTGGTGTGGAGCGCCAAGATGCTGGACGTTATTAAGATGTGCCCACTGCAATGGGGTAGGTTTTTTGACATTTTTTTGTACAAGCTTGTGTCGCTGGCTTTGAAAATTGTACATTTTGTCGGAAGCCTCAGTGTTTTGTATATAAGCGCAATTAGTTAGAAGCTTCAGGGCGGCCACATTGCGGGTAATATTAACATAATATTGGTCTCAATTAGTCAAAATTTAGTAGAAGACACAATAGTTGTAGAGATTATTTATTGAATACTCTTATAATCTAACTGCTCAAAACGATATACTGGTAGAGACTAAATAATCCTTAGACCTTAATTGAAAAATAAATGAGCACATAATCTCTCTTGAAGTTCTGTTCACTACAGAATATTGTGTAGTGCTATTCACCTCAGAACGTCCTATTCCGAATTAAAAAAAAAAAAAAAGATATACCTTTTTAGGGTAGCACACAATTTAAATTTTAAATTTTAGATTGCGTTGCCGTTTTTCGTATATTCTCATTTTTTTTTCGATTTGCAGATGGTAGAGATAAAATTTAAGAAAGCTTCTAGAGTATAATTATTCCAATCTTTTCTTACAAATAAATTCGTAACAAGCGAATTCATATTTCCCTGGTGTACCCGCCGATGTATCCTGAATTTAGCGTGGAAGTAAAACACATGTCTCCTACCCATCAAATTAGATTCACTACCTCTCTTGCTCTTTCGACATTCTTTTTGTCGGCGCGTTGAAATTCCATCGCAAGTTTTCCCAGATTTCTCAGAAATACCGTAGCTGAACTGTTGAGTGGGAAGATAGGCTCATCCATCATTCCTCTCTAAAGTTATACGTTCTCTCGAAGAAAAGCTCCCGTCTCGCCCAATTCCGTTTATTGATTGTCGCGAAAACAACTTTTTGTCTTCGCGCTGCTATTGAATTTTGCCTTTCAAATGTAACCGCACTCTACCGTCAACCGTCTTTGCGATCACCCCCCTCCCCCACCCACCTTCCCTTTGAAGGAACATATTCATGCGATGGCGTACAGTTCTCTAAATGAATCGATACCATCAGAATGTTTAATGCATGAGGTGCCATTGGCAAAAATATATTTTTTATTGGCTCGGTGCGAAGGAGCCGATGAAGGTTGGGTTGGGTGCATGGGTGTACAATGGTTGGACAAAATAATGGATACAGCTCTACATGGTGCACAAACAGATATGTTTCCAATATTTTGTCCAACCCCTGTATGTGCCTGAAAGGGCAATTGAAGTGACAAGAGAATTTCCGCTTAAAATGCTAATGACATTGTTCGCATTTTCTATTGTGGTCGGGGGTATATGCATATTTTATGATCGGGCGCCAGCTTGGTATATATAACACTTTTTTTGCTCGTTTGATTGGTTGCCGAAGTTTTTTTTTTTTTTTTTTTTTCCAACGCGTAATCTTAGTTACTTCCGCCAGTTTCAAAGAAAAGGGCAACGAAAGTTAGATCAATTCTGCGTAGGGCGTTCATCGGTTCCATTGTTAATTTAAGCGTCACTTTGTACAATATAGCATTTATTCAATTATGAATCTAATCTGTTCCACTCCGTCATTTTTAATTACGTTTCATTCCCAAAAATTGATCAGTTATATATTGATTTTTTGATGGCTGATATCAACTAGAGACGAGTTTCCGCGAATCTATTGTGTTTGCAATTAATGTTTCGATTCATAAAAAAAAAATCGTAAATAAATTTTGGGGGGGGGGGGGTCGGCTGAGTCATTGGGGGGGGAGGGGTTCTCAGCAGACCGGGGGAGGTCGGCATTAAAAGCTCGAGGTGGGCGGGGGGTCGGGCACCTGAAAATGGTGGTTAAACCTCCCTGACCCCCTCGCAAATCGAACTCTGCACCCACCTCATAGTTAATATTGTAAATGTATTCAAATTATTCAATGCGTCTATTTCCCGTTAATCTACGAATTGTGATTTTCCAATGAACATTGATTTGATTGCTTTGCATTGTAATTTTTAGAGGTCAACCTGAACGACCACACATTCAAGCCCGAGGACGAGCTCTCTTTTCCAGTCGGCGAAACTGTCAATATTGGAATCACCGTTTTCAATTACTCAGGTGAGGCGTTGTCGATTTGCTATATGGAATCCACATTCTATAAATTGTTAGAGAAAATATATGGATATGAAAATCATATGAAAAAAAAGCATATGAAAATGTAAGTAACACTTTAAAATTCGGCTCGAAGATTCCACATCATCTAGCTGTTCTTTATTTTTTTTTTCAGGAAAATATGTAAATCATTTTTATATTTTTCCTAAAAAGGGCTCAAAGAATCCATGAATCTATATCCTGAAGCTTTTTTTTTAAGGAAAATATGAAAATAATATTTTTTGCTTGTACAGCATACTCAACAGGAAAATCAGGGAATCGAATTTTGGTCAGGAAAAGTCATTGCCATGAACTTTAGAACATCGTTGAAATGCATGAAATCGTTTGGACAAAAATTAAAAACAAAATAGAATTTTTTTTTTGCAAATTTCCTTTGTTAACAAAGTTTGCTTCTTTGTAAATTTTCTGTGTTTCTTTGTTTATGAACAAATATCGCTTTACGCATTTTTTTAAAGAACAATTTTTTTAAGAAATGATTATTTTAATAAACCAGCACTTTTTGGCCTAGGGAGGATTTCTGGCAAATGTAGTTTTTTCTTAGTAAAATTCAGTGACAACTTTCATTTTGGACAGAAAAAGTTGGAGTAATTGAAAGTGCCTAGCTGGTATTAACGCTAGCTATTGTCTCTACCATGGGCGCCGGCAGAAAATTTTCCAGGGGGGTGCAAGTGCCCCTCCCCCTTGCCCGCAGAAAATTTTCCAGGGGGGTGCAAGTGCCCCCCCTTTCTCCCCCCCTGCGGGCGCTCATGCTATGGGCGCCCGCAGAAAATTTTCCTGGGGGGTGCAAGCGCACCCCCTTGCCCCTTACTGCCGGCGCCCATGGTTGTGTCGATCGAAACCAATCTTGTTTTGATATAGAGTCGACCGGACGAAACTGCAATTCGACTATTGAGATATGGGAATGTTGGTCAGGGGCATATTTTTCCGCTTGACCTCCTCAGCTATATAGCCTACACTGGGGACTGCTTAGTGAGGCCTCTTCATGTGTGGGAAGTCAGTCGTCAGAAAATACCGACTAAAACATTCCATCGTGTAAAGCACATTTGAGTTTAACTAATTGATCATTGCATTGTTGGAACATGAAGTACATTTACTGTGACATTGAAATGGGAATTTTGGTATCGTGCACTGATCGAAGGGTAGTGAGTTCGTGTCCGAAATCGGGTTGCCAATTTGGATATATATTGGTGTGTGTGGCCAACACCTACTAATGAGTATGTGTTGGTATAGCAGGGGGATTTGTCATGGATGGGGTGGGGATACGGTCGTCGTAGCTCAGGAGGTAGAGCGTCCGCCGTTAGTGCGACGATCCCCGGGTTCGATTCCCAGCTCAGGTCTCGTTTACTCGATTACAGCTCCATCTCGTTTACTCGATCCCGAGGTACTGTTGCAAATGTACCCCTCCGTAATATGGAAGCGTTCAGAGAGGCATACAATTTCCTGTAGTGCTATTCAGTACAGTTATGAGTGGCACTCGATTGTGGTGTTAAATATATAAATAAAAAATCCATACAATAAAAAATAGATAAACTTGTGAGCCAAATAGTTCTTTCTCCGCCTCAGTAGTCAATGCAGATTGTTTGCAGTTTGATAACTAATTTATTAGTCTTTCGTTTAAAGTTGCTTGTATTTAAAATCAGAAGCAGAGCTATAGGTGGATTTGTCCAGATCCAATATAAATTCCGGCAAGTTTTGTCACTTTCTATGCGCATTAAGTTGAAAAACGCAGATTGTGGCACCTACAGTATATTCGGTGTGCTTAATTGTAGGGATGATTTTGTTATCCCACAGAGTCAATCACGCAAAGTAAATGCAACGCGATAAATCGATGAACCCAAAATGCAAGTAATTAAAACTAAGGTCACGAGTTGCATTGTATGTGCAATAGATGGCGCCACAGCGGCTGTCTATCGTGACGGTATTAAAATGCGTGTATCCGGTGATTGCTTACCTAAATTTGATCAAGGGGCAGCAGCACTTTTGCGGTTCGAAACAACCACTCTAGATTTAATTCGGGGATCCGTGTTAACCGCAAAAAAAAACTGGAAATGTTATCCTAGTTTCATTGATTTTTTATATCATTTTTAGTGGCTTGTAATAGTTTAATTTATGCCATTATGGAACAGTTAAGAATCCTTTTAGTGACGGCATGCCTCCTCGTCACTTAAAAGATGGTTTTATCCTTCCAAAAAAAAAATAATAATAATAATAAAACGCAGGCTATTTATTAATTTCGGGTCACCCGTTCCGAAATGGGTCAATCCAAGTCTTGTCGTATGAGCACCCGAAAGAAAATTGAATTCACCGATTATAATTGATGTGCAAAAAAAGATGGAAAATTCAATCAACCTCATTACAAAAGTATGCCTCCTGTGTATAGTGGAGGGGAGGGTTCCCAAAATGCCGCTCTCAGAAATTATATAATGGTCTATCGATCGGGCGGGAGAGGGGGAGGGGAATTGGAGATTACGCCGATAAATCAATCCAGCGTTGACGATGAAGGCAAAGTGGAAAAATAGCTGCGCCTCACGACATCCCTATACTTAAGCGTCGCATTTTCGCTGCTAGGAAATTCGAAGTTGTTCCAGTTGGTCGGCATTCAACTACCTTCTCTTACCCCCCCCCCTCTCTTAATTCACATCACAAATGGCGCCACCCACGAAAACACCAGATGGCGGTGCTGTCGTCA
>JAUJYS010003747.1:0-12719 GCA_033995665.1 Melogona broelemanni | reverse complement strand
AGGGGTGACGCCAGTACCACAGGCTAACGAATAAATGAAAGCCTGTGCCGGGAATCGAACCCGGGACCGTAGGCTCACTGAGCCATCGGTTCGTATGCTTCCCAGCAGCGGGATTACAGGAACGCGCCACCGCTCCACCCTACAACACCCTACGGAGCAGACGGTTCCGTGTTGGAATTGCAACAAGAGATATTAACGTCGGGTTCTTTGTTTATGTGGACCGTCCCTGGCCACACTGTGCCACGGCTGACGATGGCATCCACATCGTAACTTGTACGCGCTTGCGCGAGCCTTCAGAGCTTTTGATAAGCCGCACGTAAACTGCTGATCATCCTCGGACCCTGCGTCACCACCGTGGAACTTACTCCATCTATCCCATGAACTAGGACAAAAAATCAATAAATAGCCCTAGCCAGTTAAGCAGAAAACACTACATTCCATATATGTTTATTGTTGTACTAGCTCGTTTCAGAAAATTTGCACACTGAAGGTTGCTGTGATCGCCAATGAAAAAAAAATATGCCTTGGATGCAAGCCAGCAATCAAATATTGATTTGTTTTATGAGGTCTTATAATGACACCCGACACCAATGTTAATATGGCGGGGAAATCATTTACAGCTAACGAAAATTGCAGTCGTTTTTGAGACATTTAAATTTTCTTTATGAGCCTTACTTGGTTTCCAAATTAAACTATAGTATTCAACGATCTGTCTTTTTGAACTTTCTGGAGTCATTCTGAAAATTAGAGGAAAATTGAAAGATGATATGGAGCGGTTAAAGGCATAGTGGTAAGTCATTTTTTTTCTCGAACTGAGAAACGAAACATTGTATTAAAATTATACTCCTTAGATCCATGCCTATGCTTGAAAAAGCTTTTTCCTGTCGGCGGAATACACATTTTTTGAACTATGCACGAAACTAAAAAAGACACGGAGAACGAAAATACATCATTCTGCCTTTACCCAAACGGGCGTCGCAGCTAGGTGGCCGATCCCGGGTTCGATTCTCGGCTAGGGCTTTCGTTATTCGATTCATAGGTACTGGTGAAAATGTGTCCCTCTATGCAATGCTCTTTCGAGGTCATTTAAAGGGGTACAGAGTCTCCTGTTGTGTATTCACTTCAGTGATGACCATCATCTCTTGCCAACCGCCTTATTTTATTCTTTGGCGCCGATATTTTACCATGACGTCATTTTGGTGGCGTTAGAGCTCAGGAGGATACTGGTCCGTGTTTAATATACGGTTGGGAAAATGTATGAATGCATAGGAATGCCACGGAATTGTTTTCTGTTGTTGCTGTTATAGTCTGTGCGCATGTTTGTGATGGAAAATGACTGGAAGTGCAGTCAATCCCCTTTAGATTGTCTCACCTATATTGAAGCGTGTTCCTTCTTTTTATTTGTCTTTTCTTTGGCTTTTTTTCTTACCCTTCTCTTGTCTCTTTTTTTTGTTTTTGTTTGGCGGCGGCTGATCAAGACGAGCGTAAAATATTGATTTATTTTCAGGTTTTCTAACTATTTATCAAATATCAGGACTTTGGGGTTGTAAAATTTATTTTTGTTTCTGACAGATAGTCAATTTCCAAGGCAAGATCTGTTGCAGATCCTATTCAAAATGTGCGCGATGGTAGTAATTAATTACTGGAATCCTGTTAACGTTTTGGATAAGGATAAATCAGCCTTACATTCATTTTAGCAGAAGTCCTAGGCAATATTACATTTGTAAACAATTCATAAGTTGTAACGAAATTTACAGAAATGTACAGATGTATAATTGAAATAGTTGTTCTTTCCAAACGATTTCCATTCATTAAATATTAAACAAATTAATAAATCAATTGAATAAAAAAATACAAGTTTAATTCATGTTCAGGAACAGGAACGAAATTTGACATATTTTTTTATTGCTGGTCATTGTTTCTTAATTCCTGTTCACTGACTACAGGATATCATTGAACCCCTCGTGTCGCTATGGCAATATGTAAAGGGCACATTCCATTACCCCAGGGTTGAATAAACGAAAGCCTGTGCCGGGAATCGAACTCGGGACCACCCGCTCAGTAAACTGTTGCCCTATCCACTGAATTAATTTCCATTATAGCAATAATACAGAAAAACTGGCAAACTGAACTTCTTTTGACCATCTGCACAAAATGAAAATTTTTCCGAAAAATATGAAAATTTCCAGGGAAATTATCTATTAATTCATTGCAGTCACCCTCCTGGTAATTTTTAAAGGTTTTGGCCTTTAGGCTACCCTATAACGTTTCGATAATAAAATATGGCAATGTTCTACGAATGTTTCTAATCTCTCAGTGGACGCTACCTAACACGTCAAACTCAATTAAAATAATGCATTAACGTTGGTCTGGCAAATTGAATTCATTTTTCCCAGACGAAATATGGATTCAATCTGTCGCAGTAACTAGTGCATGAATTCGACGTTCGCCATTTGTGTACATTTCGGTAAGTTGTATTCACCGCACATGCAATGTATGTAAATATACAATTCGTCTGCGGCGCCGTTCTCGGAAACAGTTACATAAGCCACAGTTTTAGCAGTAATCGTACTTGGAATTGGGGGCTCTATTCTCGTTGGTAACGCCGCAGGTTCTTCGGTGTGACGTAGGCTATGGCGGCGTCTGTACGGTTTCAGGCAGGCTGCAGATTGATCAAACTACGAGAATATCCGACTAAACCAATGGGTTTTGCTTTTTCTCTTAAAGAGCTTAGATTGATCAGCTGAGCAAGATTGGGGGGGGGGGAAATAACTCAAAATTGTAAAAAATATTAATTTCGAAATTGTAACTTACATATCAAAGCTGTCTAACAATCTAATTTATTTTATTTTAATTTTAGTTTATATTATTTAACCAGTTAATTTACTTTTCGTTGCAATAGAATGCTGGAAATCATATGTCACTTGATTTATGTTTAAACATGCTGTTGTTATGGTCCGTCGAGTCATCTCGGACTGGCTGGAAATTGGCTGGAATTTCCAGCCAGTCCGAGATGACTCGACTTGCATTGGCTGGAAATCAGATGTCACTTGATTTATGTTTTTAAAATGCTGTTGTTATGGTCCGTCGAGTCATCTCCTACTCCTGGTGACGCCATGGACAAGCGTTCTCCAAATGGGTCCATTTGATGCCTCATTCTGCAGCTTCCAAAGTGACATCCTTGTTTCTCTCTTTATACAATCCAGCCATCTTGTGCGTGGTCGTCCCCTCCCTCTCGCTTCACTTATGATCTCAAAGCATGAGCGTCTTTTCTAAGGAATTGGCCGCCCGCAGGACATGCACAAAATATCGCAGTTGGTTTTTAAGAGCCACTGATTCTAGTGAGCAGTTTGGTTTTAATCTGTCTAAAACATGTTCTGTTTAAAAATACGCACAATGTTTTTGGATGTGCCGTTTGGAACCGAGTTACTTCGCCCAATATGAAAATTAGTGGTATTCTAAAGGAGAAAAAAATAAATGCATCTTTGTATTAGAATAGTAGTAAAAAACGTTTTTGATCAACCGTCGTATTTCGAAATTTTTAAGGCCATCTATCTGAGAAACGAAAGTGTCGACCAGAGTTTGGCTAAGAGAAACTAGAGTACAATCAAATTATATTTTTTAATGTATGGCTTTTCATTTACTTACTTTTTTCCGATTCTCACCTATCTATTGCGTAACGGGCAAAAAAACAAACACTTTATCTGATGCTAGTGTATGAGCAAAGTGCATCCGGCCTAATCGTTGTATCGCGATTGTGTACTCTCGCCTATGGAGCTTCAGGTTTATCCCCCCCCTGCTACCCCAATCCACGCTCTGCTATCGATTGGCACTGAAAGCGAATTTTACAACCCGTGTACACATACGTGGGCACGTGCAGACGTGGTTGCGTACTGCCACTGCACTTTGGCGATAGACTCTGCCACTACACCGTTGGTCGCGCGCGCGCTTGCTCGCGCACTAACCATGTTTCCAGGGTCTATACCCCCGCTAATGCTCGTTTTATTCGCGCACCTTGACGTCGTTCGTACCCGAGAAGCGTCAACTGGTGCCACCATTTGCCTTCAATTATTTCGTTTTTTTTACAATCGTCGTAGTGAATATCTAAGGGCGTTGAAACGGTAACATTTGATTAGAAAACGTCTTGACGTTTTGACGAGCTGGGCTCGTCATGTACATTGTGCATTATAATAATTATTGATTTGTCAAAAAGGCTGAATTGAATTACAATTTGAAACTTCTGAAAATATCCCGGCTCTGTTAAACCTCAATAAAATAGTTTTAAAGTTTTAAAAAACTAAAACAAATGTAATATTTTTTTAAATGCAAATAAAATGAAAAGCTGAAAGGGTTATTGGGGAAATATTATATCGCAAATTATATAATACAATTATATTCGTTGGTTGTGAATAAAATGATATTTTAAAATTTACGATTATAAAATTCACGATGAAATGATTCATCGATATATATTTAATTGAGCGTGCAGAAATAATCATTTAAAATCCTCGATATTGAGGAAATTATTTTTTGTTCTTCATTTTTTTGGAACTGCTATCGTAACTGCATTTGTAAACAGCAATTGTACGCTACGAGCACTTTCGTGACACTATGTATTGTCTTATAGCGTGCGCTATGAAAAGCTCCCCCCGACGTGGCTTTGTGTTAGACACCGCTGCTCTACAATTTAACAACAATTAGGGTGACGAGGGAATTGATTTGTGCGACTACTCGCTAATACTGTAAATAGCAATTTAAATCGTCAAGGACGCAGCTAAAATAAAATCGACAATTTTGCGATTCAATAGTCTCGGCAATAGAAAGGCAATAATCGCTTTAGGCGCATGAGCTTCCAAACATGTGTTTTTGCAAAAAAAATAAAACACTTTGGTCAAGAACTGAAAAGATTAATTTGTTTGGGAATAGTTTGACAAAATTTCAAACCATTCGGTGAATGTTTTCTTAATTCATAGCTAAAATTGACCGTGAGCCTGTGTTTTTTTTCGAGCCACATGATATTTATTTTCTCAAGTTTAAATGAAATTCTTAGGCGAGAAAGGGAAATTTTGATAAAATAAACTTTTTAGGCGAATTACCGACAATTACGTGAATGAATATACAAATGTACAGTAAGTGATTGGGATAAGGAGTCGTAGCTCATCCTTGTGTTAGCTTGGACTTTACCCCTTCCCAATCGCCTGCTGAAACGTCAAACAAAAACCTGTCGGAGTTCATTTGAACTAATAATAATATTAATACATGTACTTGTAGAAGCTTCGATGAGATCGGACGTCTATGGATTTTTCCCCGGCACTCTAGAAAACTACGTTCCCGTATTAATTTTAACCACTGTTTATTTTTAGGCCATTGCTTTGATGAGTTCGGCTGTCAGTTTCGATCCACCTTTATCAGTGCGCGTACATATTAGACGATTCTTCGGAAGTTTCTCGATGGCCGATAATGTTCTACAGTGCATTCACAACGACGTTCAAGGTAAGCATTTTTCTCACGTTTTCATCCATTAGGACAACAGTTCGTTAGTAGTGGCTCGTTCAATATTTTACGATTTTAGTTGAACCGCGCATACAACTACGGTTGTGGAAGCTTTTAAAGCGGTTATTATATTAATGCGGCAGGGCCAAATTACCATTTAAAACCTAGACGTTAAAACTAATAGACTCATTTATTTGGATGGTGGTAGTGCGCGGGGAGATCTTTTGTTGGGGGTGGGGGATACCTACTACAAAGGTGGATCCAGACTAGTATAAAATTCGCCTATCAAGATCGCGATCTAGCTGTAGACCAGTAACTAGAGGAGATAGCTAGTTCTGTATCAAACCCGTGTATCGTTTTTGCGTATCTTTAGTTTTGTAGAATTGGAGAAAACTGGAGCTAATATGGCTGACATGTTTGTTCGTCCTGACCTTTTTCCTTCGACCACTGTACCTCCACATTCGTATTATAAAATATAACAAAAACAAATGAAGGATCGCATTGACTAGAGGATGGTTGGAAAGGGCGGGACGCGTTACCTATAGTGATCGCGGGAAAGATACTGCCCGTTCACATTGGCTGTATCTGTATCACGTATTATATTTGTACGTACCGATGGCTCAGTGGGTATGGCAACATCCTACGAAGCCGACGGTCCTGGGTTCGATCCCCGGCGCAGGTTTTCGTTTATTCGGTTGCCTGGGGTAGTGGCGTCACCCCTGAGCTTCCATTATGGAGGCCAGAGCTTAGGGGTGGATCCTGCAGCCTGGCTATTCCAGCTCTGCCATTCCCCATCCCTTTCCTTCCCTGCCTCTCACATATCTCCATAAAGACACGAGGGTGCAGTAATCCTGTAGTGCACTAGGCAATACGGTGATTTAAAAAAAATATCACAATTCAAATGTTTGCCCGCGAGCAGGTCCTTTAAAGGGGGGGGGGCTATGTTGGGGTCAACAAGACAATTTTTGTTCATAGATTAGGATAACCTACTTTAAAGAGGCTCTGTAAGATCATTTCATTGTCTGCACACTCTGGGGAAGTAGGAATTGTGGCAAGTCACATTTACAAGACAGTTCAATGACCATTTCAGTGTGGCTTCTTCTTCTTTCCCTTTCAATATCTGGGGCGACATTTTGGTCAAATTTTGTATAGTTTCGGAGAGAACCTTGTTTCCCTCCTAGCGCGTTATTTGTCTTCAATTTGCCGCAACATAATGAGTGTATTTTTTGTCAATAGCTGGACCAACCTATCTTTGATGTATCGGGGAATTTGGCGGGAGCAGCTCCGATCCGATTTGATTTTTGTATCATTTTGTTTAACGAGTTTTTTTAAAATTACTACAGAACTATTTTCTGATTCGTGGATGTTATACTAGTCTGGACCCACCTTAATGGTGGTGAGAGTGAACTATGGAGGTGCATGGTGGCGAGCGTTTCATGAATTATTAGCGCCCGTCTATTACATCGCGCGGATCTATGCGAAACGTCAATTACTAACCTGTGTCACCGTATGGGGGGACGACCACACGCGCCGAGTTTCCATTGGGAATTTCGAAGTTCATTCAACTGGGGCGCGTTTACCTCTTGGATTCAACGTGCGGTTTGGGGTATTTGGAATGGTGAGAAGATTATCGAGGTCGGGTTTTTGTGATTTTGTTGGCTGGTCGGGAAATGAAGCCGCTCCCTAAAATTTAATTATTATTGCGTGTTATCGATTTTTTGCCGAATGCCTACGCATTAGTTAGGTAAGATATGGCGTCATTTTTAAGTTTATGAAATTTGAATAATAAGTCTGAATAAATCATGACGAGATCACTAACAGTCAAGAATAAATAATAAAATGAGAAGTTGGAAGAATATAATTTGATATGCAATGAGAAGGAAACTCGTTATCTGTTCGTGATATCTTCACGATTAATGATCGATGTTGTATAATCGGTAAGAAAGTCTATGATACGAAAGTCTGTAGAAGTCAGTAGAAATTCTATTAAAAAGTCTGTATGAAAAAGCCTGTAGAAATTCTTAAAAAAAATCTGTTATGATAAAGTCTGCGGCAATTCTGCATTACAAAATAATTCTGACCAATTTTTGCACAAGTGTTTGCTTGGTAAGTTTTCAAAATTTATAAGTTGTTCTGTTTATTTAAGCTAACTATTTTTTTCCATTCCAATTTGAAGTAAAGCGGAGCGCGTATGTTGCGCTTTTGTTTAAATATAAAAGCTAAACGCAGTTTTTATCGAAGTAATTTGAATTATCGGAGTTTTTCTCTATTTCTGATCGTCACCAGAAAAGTTAACTTTCAAACTTGAAAAAAAAAGTGAAGTGGGGCTAAAAAGCACAACGCACCCCAACCTCGAATGGCCTCGAATTTTTCTAATGAAAATGGGTCGCTCAGATTCCGACGATATTGTCGGGCCTTCCGGCGTACCATTTGGACGTCGCCCATATATGGTTTCCTAAATGCAGCTGAGTGCTGTGTTATGTTCGGATGCGCCGCACGAGGTAATGACCACTCCCTCTTGGGCAGCGTTGACCATTTCGGTCGTGGGCGACGCGAAAAAGGGCATTGATTCGAAGCGAGAATGACATTCGCGGCCAAAATATATCTAGTCTGTGGTTCGCGTATAGGCGATCAATTTTTGAATCTCGTGCACTTTGTCGATGCGATGTGAAAGTGATTCAATTTTTGATTTATTGAATTTGCCCCCCTCGTTATGAGCCATTATTTATCTCCTCTTTAATCGTTTTAAATGGCAAATCGGTGAACCATAATAAACGACGTTACATTGTAAAATAGCAATAAATAGCTACCGTACAGTTGGTAAGCTGTAGTCCACAACGACTATGCAGCGCAAGTGTTATGTATTTTCAAATCAAATCATTTGGGTTCTATTTTTTACTGGTTGGCAGTACATGCTTGTTCATTACGCCAATTAGTCATTAGCTATTGCTCTTTAGTCAATCATAATGGAATCATGTATAAATTTAGGAAATGCTGTGAAAAGGATTATTCCTTTGTAAGGGTAATCAAAACGTTTATGTGATGTCCGCCTTAGGTATATACAATAGTAGATAATGACACGTATTCGGACCCCAGATTTGAAGAACTCGCACTCAAGAGAGATTTTGTTGTGATGTCTTACATTACCTGTGTATAGATAAAATTCATCTCGTGAACAATTAATTTTTATCATTTGACCTTTCGGAATGTCTATTGAATGCTGAGTAATGAGTATCATTTTTTTTTAAATGATGGTGGTGAATAAATTCATAATTTTTTATTATTCGCATCATTTTTTAAATATAGTAAATAAACTTACCATTTTTTCACGACTAAAAGCCTTCTAGGCATACGTATCATTTTGCTTATTTCTATGGTTCCTACTTAGATACGGATTTTAAACGTGTACCTGAAATAGTACAGGCACGGATCCCACGGTTTTACTTCCTTTAAAATTTCTCACGTTCGAAAAATTCCGAAAGTCTCAGTGAGGAATTAAACTCGCGTCACTGACATAGTATTCCGACGAACTAACCACAACCCCTCATCATTTGACCTCGTCAGCGTATTTCCGAATAAGACCCATTTTCAAACGGGGAGTATAATAGACGGTTAGCGCGCGCTACCTCAATGCTGGGAGCACATTTGAATGATACGTGTTAACGGCACCCATCTACCGCTAATTACGGAGACGTGTTGATGAGACACTGGTGTTTATTGTCGACCATCTATGTGCGTGTGCTGTGCAGCGTGTTTCGAATCGAGTGAGTGAGCCTGTTAACATTAAACGACTCTCGACTATACAGATACGTGCAGTGCTGGTCACAATGGCTGACTCAGGAGACAATTTCAGATGAATGGCCCATGATTAGTGGCGTACCTGGAAAAATAGGTTCTGAGGACACTAGAATTAATCGAAGATAGATATTTAAACGTAGGTGCATCCTTGATATAAACTGGTAAATGACAACAAAAACTATTTTTCGGATAAAACTTTTTATTTATACTTAGACATAAGTATACATTTTATTTTTGAGATGCTTACACAAAAGCTGACAAAAATAATAATTATTAAACTCTGGATTTTCTTCCCGGACATTTAAATTCAATAACTGATATTATAACCACCACTTCAAACTTCTATAAATGTAACGACTGTTTTAAACGATAACGAATAGATCCTAAAGCTAATTTTAAAATTTGGAAGGATCATCATCAAAATCTCGCCAAAAGTTGGTTAAAATTGACCCCAAATAAGTTAAAACAGACAGATAATGAAGGTTATTGTCAAGCTAAATAAAAAGTTCTAATAAAAAAAGTTTTCTCAAAAAAAGTTTTTTTTTTCTGTTTTTTATTGTCACCAAATAATAGTCACCCATTTGGAAATAGTTTACGTGCATGACAATACTTGATCAAATTAAGGTAATTTAATTACAGAAACTAATTAAATCCATGCAAAACACTAAATCTGGTATTGTTTTAATTATCTCAGAAAATATATAATTGTTACGAATTGTGTGCAAGTGAGTTTGACCAAAGAAAAAATTGACGAACAATATCACTTGATTTAATGTATTAATTTTCTATTAAAAATCCATTAATAAATGTCTGATCAACGCTTCAAGCATCTTTATCGTTTTTGTTACGATGTACACTACCCAGTTTATACAGTAGATTGAAATAACTGCGAGGTGTTACCACCTAGTGTGAGCAGCCCCCATATATGTTAACAGTGACTGTTGGTTCGGTAGCTGTGACGTTAATCACCAATAACCACCCGAGTCCTCCCCTCCTTCCCTCTACAGCGAAATCCAATATTGACGGAACCACGCTGAGCCTACATCTAAAAAGCAAAGTATAGGTGCGAGCCCGGCGTTACCTTGTGTACCGAACGGCGATCTTTCATTTACAAAATGGGCGCGGGAGCCCGGATAGCGACGTAGAAGCGAAATGTAGATCTTTTCTCACGTTTCCTGCTTGTTATGCCGGCAGAGATGAGGGAATATTAAAAGTGGGAATAAAAATAATGCCAGTCTAGACGTATCGACTAAAATTTCAGTTACCGAGACGCCGCGTAGCCGTCTGTGTGCTTGCGAATGCGTTATCTGGAATGGTGATCAGAAACCAGGAACCTGGTGCATTAATTGCGCTTTGTGATTGGGTTCCTCTGATAAACAAGACGTATATTATCCCCTATTAAACATCTTTCGCCATTTCCTGAGGTCTTTCATTAGTCTTTAGAATTTTCTCCGAAATAAAAATATATTTTTTTGTCATTTTCCCATTTTTTTTTTTTTTTTTCTTATTTATTTCGAAATATATTTTTTCCTTCAACCAGGTTCTGAAGTGTCTGATATACCTCGTATAATATACGTGATATGTTGTTCTATGAGTCTAAAAATAATTTCCTGATCTTTCAAATGACATTTTAGTGTCAATGCATAAACTACATTGCACTCCGAATAGTTCATACTGTTACTGTTTAACATCAGCTTATTTATTTTTGCTTAAACCACGCAACCACTCTAGCTTGTTACTTAAATATTAGAACTCATATTTTCAAGATACTGCATAATCATAGTCTATCGTTTCAGTTAGTCGATTGTACTTGAGTATCAGTATCGCATTTTAATAACTATCCGTAACTATAAAGGGGATTTGGAATTTCAGTGTAAGTGTTTAATTTTTATTCTACACAACGAAGATAATAAAACATTTAGTTAACTGACTATGGTAATGCATAGATGGTCACACACATTTAATAGTCAAACAATAAAAAATAATTAATGGGCGAGTATGAATATTTAAATTAAGCATTAATCGCACTCGCGCTAAGTAAAGTATGACAAGCATTTGTAATTCCAAAGTCAACCAAGGTCAGTTTTAATTTTTTTCTAACTCTGTTAATTTCCAAGCGTTGTCAGTCTTTAGAAATACTTTCATCAAAATTAGTTCCTTGACCGCTAGGTATCGCTACTTCAGATCACCAGACAAGATCAGTTTAATACCAGCGAAATCACTATTCCGCCGAGCCTATGTCGAACTTTAAAAATTATATGTACCGCTAGAGGTCTCCCCTTTCGGCTTCGTTTCTAGACCGATTGAAACGCAAAATCAATAAACTCTGGTATAAGGCCGATGTTTCGCGCGTTTGACAGATCGTCTCGCGACCCCTCGTCAGCCTGCTTTCATAGCCCGCCTCTCACCGAAACAGAAACAGTGCTGCTTCTGCCGTTGCTGTTGCTCCTCATTTCCCAAACTGTGCTCCGCGGAACCCTTAGGACTCCGGGGGAATTTCCCAGTGGCTCCGCAGACGTTCCTGGAAAATTATTGTTTTCTATTTATTTTTATTTTATTTCATTTTTTTTTTTTTTAATCGCGGGCTACGCGCGCTTTTCCCTTTCCCAGGGTTCTACATTTTTACATTTTTTTTTTACTTTCCAGGTTTCACACCATGTTTTACATTTTTTAAAAATCGCTCTATTTTCTCATTTACATGGGTAACGTTTGTTAAAAAAAATCGCTGCGCTGTGCGCGCCCTGCAATTTGACATAAAGAAAAAGTCAAGGAAAGTCGGGGAAGCTGATTTTCAAAAAGATAAACATCGTTGTACGGGCAAAAGGGCTCCGCCAATTAAATTGGTTCTAAAAAGGGCTCCGCGAGTCAAAAACGTTTGCGAAACACTGCTGTAGCTGATTATGCTGGCTACACTGTATGTGCATTCCTGGCGTATGGGCTAATGAAAAGCCCCCGCGGAAGAAGCGAGTGTATAGCGGCGGCGTTAAATGACGTCAGCCTAGTATCGATTAAATCAGGACGGAGCGAACGGTGTTAATACTCGGAGAAAACGAGATTAAATGCTTTCGACAAATGGGGGAGTGTACGTATGCACGTAAACCCTTGGCATCGGTTTTCGAAATTTGAGTGAAAATGGTCTTCGTTGTTCTGCTCGCAGAAATGCTGATGCTATTTTTTAAATTAAAAATTATGTTTATTCCAATTTGACACGAAGGTGCAGTTGTGGGGTTGACATTGTCTTCAAAATTATTTTTTTTTCGTTATTGTGAGCAATATACAAGGTGGGCAAAAACAAATGGCACCAAAAATGGTTTTGGCTCTAATGTGGTCAAATGTTTACAGAATGCTTTTAAATTTTGCACAAACATTCATAAACTAATTACAAACAAATGTATCATTTCAGTTTTTTTTTCAAAGTGTCCTATTTA
>JAUJYS010003746.1:0-12720 GCA_033995665.1 Melogona broelemanni | reverse complement strand
GCAGCCGATCGTTTGATTGGCTTGTGGTACTGCGCGGAGAAAGGCAATGGCAAACCACCTCTGTATTCTGCCTAGTAAATCACATGTGTCGGGGGATCGAGGGTCGGGGTCCAGAGACGATACCCTGCTGTTAAAACCAGTCCCTGGACTGACTAATCAACCACCCAAGCTTTATAATTGTCTTGAACCTTTTTAATTATTAACAGAAAATTCGAAATAATCCATAATGCAAAATCTTTTTATTTTTTTTTAAATGGTGGAGTCTCATCCAAATATATTTTATGAATATTTTGGCAATTTCTTAATTTGTCTTCAATATGAAAAAATCACTGAGCATAATCCATAATTTTATAAAGCTTTGTCCGAACTAATTATCCGAAACTGTTCAATTCGAATATTCTTTAGTTTTCGAAATAGTATTTAGATATAGAGAAACACATTCGCCAGACCATGTTTCATTCTTGTTACCTAGATTTTATATCCAATTCCAATCATTATTCAACAGGGCAGTAGGATAAGCATTGCGATGTACTGGATATTCAAATGATCAATAATTTTAACGAGCGCTAGATCGCACCACTTCTGATATTTCCGCATCGACCATCTCTCGAAATGAGCAGAGGGGAAACAACACTGCATTTCGGTCCAGGTTGCATTTTCAATAGAAGGAAAAAGACTTCACGGAATCTTGATGCGTTTACCAATGGAATTTTCACCGTTCCAGCGCCAAACAACCGTACTGTAAAACGCACCCGATTCCGTTCCGCACTCTTCCTCCATAGACTGGCGCTGCAAGCGAGAAGATCGAGTGGATTCGGATTTAGCGATCATCTCGAGTCGTAATTCCCTGAAATCTGGTTCTGTGTATCTCGCATCGTGACAGGCGGGGTTGGAAAAGTAGGGGGCGCCACTGCTTTCGCTTTCGCGAAGGCGGAGGCTGTTTCGCGCGAAGGGGTCAAGACTCAAACTCGTCAAAAACTGCGGGACAGCTCACAGGTTAGCTACGGTTCAAATGACTCATTAAATTTCTGGCCTAATTAATTGAAACAACTCCCCTAACTACTGGAAGCGCTGTTGCCAAGCAAATTAAACATAAATAAGCCACTTAAGTTTCCAGAAATTGGAGAGGCTTTTCTACTTCGCACGTGGATTGACGCTTATTGGTAAAAATGGGCATTCGTATATTAGACAGAAAGGGAGCTAATGGAATTTAAGCATTAATTTCCTAAGTCGTTACAGAGCCGTAATTCGAACATGGCAAACAGTTAGAATGTAATTCTTTGGAGAATAGTCTCGCCGTGCATCCACACACACATAAGCAGCCAGTGTTTAATTTCCTGAGATAATTTTACAAGGTACCGAGCGTAATCCATGCATTGCACATAATAATTTAACTGCTGGAGGCGCCCTACAAAGAAGAAGGAACCGGCGTGTATATTCGGGTACACTGAGAGCGTTGGCGCCTATAATGTTGACAAATAATTCCCAATGTTAGGTAGGAACTGGCTCCTTTTTGAGAAACTTAGGAACGCCAAGGTTCCTTTTATTTTTGAACGAACGGGAACTGGTTTCTTTTTTTTTTTTTTTTTTGAGGAACAAGTACCGGGGTTCCTTTTTTGTGTACAGGGTTCCTTTTGCCAAAACCTTCAATTTTCTACGAGTACAATATGATAAAACGACTGGTCGTTTGTCCATTCGGTATTGCAACAGATTGCAGTGCTGCGGTACAGGGTTCGAATCTCGACGGGGCCACTCGTTTAAAAGAGAAAATGTGCTCATAAAACATCAAAATAGTAACAAGAGAGAAACAAAATCGCTTGTACCGCATTTATAAAGAAATGAAAATGAAAATGAAATGAAATAAAAGAAAAGAAAACAGTAATTAGAAAGAAACAAAATTGGGGTAATATATAGTAAATTTAAGCTAAAGGTGTTCAACGTGCTCGTTGTTACACAATATGCTCAACGCTGTGTCTTGCGTGCTTTTGGTTTCCACTATAATCTCGATTGTTCAACGCCGCCATTGACGTCAGAGCAAAGAGCAAGTTAGAATTGCACTACATTTTTTTTAGTAGAACTTGAAATTTAATTCAACCTATTTTAAGAAAGCGTCTACGGTAATATTGTTACCATATTGTACACAAGTATATTAGCGTTCCTAGCCCAACTAGATTATACTTGTGCGAAGCAATGCGCCCAGACTAAAAATTATGATGATCTATGGAAATTTGCCTCGAATCTGATTACTTAATGCATTTTCTTTCGTTTCGAATGCAAATATGTAAGAATTAAGTAATAAAACAATAAATGTAGCAAATAAAAAAATGCAACCTAGCAAAAAAATAAATAAATAAAATAATAATAATAATTTAAAGAAATTTGCAGTCATTTCAGTTTAATTTATTTATTTGCAATTGTCGCTTTGTTAATTTTTTTCGTCAAATAGAATGGCAATCACCTGCTCCTCACATATCGCCATAGCGACATGAGGGGTATAAATCCTGTAGTTATTAGCACTACAGTTATTTTACAGTTATTTACGATAATGTAAAGAGGTTTCGAAATGCATAGCATGATTATGTTACGCGAGGGCTACATTTTCATCAGCTCCCGAAGAACGAATAAGGCAGAAACTCTTACCGGGAACCGAACCCGGGATCATCACGCCACTAGCTGGTCCCTCTATCGACAAGACTACGATGAGCCACAAATAATTTTCGCTTCACAGTAACTCAATTATAGACTTCACCATTGGCAGTGTTGGTCTCGGAAGAGTGTCGGGGGTGGAAGGGGGGGCTGCAATGCAACGCGACGTGTCATCCGCAAAACGCAGACTCTCTCGCCAGTTCGAAAAAGGGAAAGTTGGTCTCCGGTGACACAGCGGCAAATAGACGGTAGTGAATGAGATGTGGGGAGTGAGGGAGGAAGGGAGGTTCGTGTTGGAATCGAAATAGGAAAGGAAACGGCAGAGGAAACGACGACGCGGTTCGAAAACGGCGCGCGGCCCATATCCATTTCCGATTCCTCCACTGCTTCTTGTAATTGAAAAGCCGTCCCGTCCCGCGTGCCCGCGACTGCGCGCTGGTAGAAAAAGAACGGAGCGAACACTAGGAACCCCCCGGTCAGCGGTAAACAAATTCACGATAAATATCTTCTTGAGATCCCGGTCCAAAAAAGGCCACGACTGGACAAAGAGCATACCTAGATGTAGAGTGCAGCAAACTTATTCGTTAACATGTACGTACCGATGGCTCAGTGGGTATGGCAACATCCTACGGAGCGGACGGTCCCGGGTTCGATTCCCGGCGCATGCTCACGTTTATTCGACGAGATGTGGTACTGGTGTCATCCCTGAGCTTCCATTAGGGAGTCCAGAGCTTAGGGGTGAATCCCCGGCAGCCTGGCTATACCATATCGACGCGGCAAATCCCCTAATCTAATATCTAAATCTGTCATCCTAAACCAGACCTTGTGGCGCCCAGGAGGGCGCAATCCTTTCAGCGAAGGCCTAAGAGAAAAACGACCCTAAAAAACGGCTCGAAGTCTTCCATGCTTTTGAGCACGAAAAGTTAATTAATTGATAACGGTATTTATGCCAAACAGTTCTTTGCACAGAAATTGCACAAAATGAACCATTCCTAAAAAGAGAACGTGCATGACAGCCGAAAAAGTGAGCGCTACTTTTCGTAAAACGTCTCTGAACAGAACGCTACGCTAGGCTCGACATACACTGTGTATGTGGTTATTTTATAACGAAGAAAAAGGTTATTTTATTCTAGGTTATTTACTTTTTTTTTTTCTGAACCAATTGTAACAGGCGGCATGGTAATGGTAAACACTCAATGAAAATGGTGTCGGAAGAAATAGTCGATAGGTGACGGTGCTGCTTGAATTAGGAGATTTCGAGTTCTCTGGTCTTCTTTAGAATCTCTATTTCGCATTACCGTACCCATTTTTTATACCGATGTTCGGATTAGTCCTCTGCTGCAATGACGAATGTCTGTATGAACTTTAACATTTTTTGCGAACGCTCGTGCAAAGATTCATTTACTATTCTGTCGAATATTACAACAAAAAAAACCCGTGTGTAAGCATATAGCCTCGAGAATAAAAAAAAAACATTATTTTTTGCTTACTCTTCTCCCAGATCGTTGCTGCGATACAAAACTTTCGAAAGATGATACAATCGCTTGCGGCACATTTTCTAAACATTACAATTGGTGTATGCGCTTACCTGAAAATAGAAAATACGAATAATAAAATTAGTTATGATGAACGGATTGGACATTGGATTTACCAGCATTGGTGTATTCATGGGTATTAAAGAAGATATAAATAGATTGAAATGGATTCAATTGACAAAGAAAAAATAACATTTGCAATGGTAATTTCACGAAATAATGCATATATCTGGAGGATATTTCAAAAGATGTTCTTATTTTATCAATGGTTATTCAGTCCTGGGACTGGTTTAACAGCAATGGGCTATGTCTCTCCATTCTCTCCAAGTTTCTGACTTTTGTTTCACTTCATAGTAGTATTAAGAGCTTGTGTCTTTGCATAACGAGGAGTACAATAACCTCCTGTAGTGTTATTAACTAAAGTGATCCGGAATAAAAAAAAATAACTGGGATACAAAGTCATTTCTTTATTAACGCATCTTTAAATGGAATTACTGCTGTAGTTCCATGTCGCATTACGGAACTTTTATTGTATTTTACATAGGGATACTGTCATATCAAATTGCGTTATCAAGATGCATTGTGATCAACTGAAATAACTTAGATGTGATTAATTATTTTGCGCATCATCAAAAATTGAATAATCTATTGTCTTATTATTTTATTGTTACACATCTTTGAATCAATCTTCTTTTACTGATCAGAATATGCAGAACCAAAAATACTATCAGCAAAAATAATCCTATACAAAAAGTAAATACGACCGTACCATTCGCTTAGAATGACAGTCGAAAGATAAATCAGAATGAAGCTGCCCGATCGCACAGCTCCGAGCGCTTTCCAAAAGCAACCCATTTGGCTTTCCCGCACTACACGCGTGCAAATAGGTTTTGCTTGCGTTCAGGCATGCGATTTATCGAGAGCGAGGTTTCTCCAACGGCATTCTGGATATCTCTACTGAGAGCACACCGGAATTGGTTTAATATTTTAATTGCACATCTCATTGCCACTAGATGGCGCCAGTATAATTGTTTATCTCGAGAGCAATGCTTCCTAGCATCAATTATCACAGCTAGTAACTCTGCAACAAGCGTGGAAAATTGACGGATAAAATGCATGAAAACCGCCTAAATCTGTGACACAAATAGCCAATAGATGCCAAAGTGTCGCTTATTTCTGGACATAACGTTTTTCATCGATTAAAATCCGGCACAGTGCGTGAGAGTGTTTTTGGCATTCGAGCAAACAGGATGGATGTAATTGTAGCATGTTTTCGTTTGTTTTCGACTCATTTTTTTAACAAACAAAATTCGGATTATTTCTCCATTAGATTTAACTGTGTAAGCATAAACCTTTTAAATGATTCAAATTTCACTAAAATTATAGATAAAACGACACTGCACAATAATTTCGTTTTACTCCGTTTTGTTTAGCCAATTGCTCGCCCTATGGTAACTTAAAAAGTTGATCAATAAAATTGTTGATTTTGAATGAGCACCGCTGATTAAAGCTTGGACTGAACATCAACACCAGCTCCGGGAATAATCTGGCTAGAATGGCAACGCAGCTCATGATCCGGATCAATTTTCCGCTTAAATTCGGCATTAGAAACAATAAACTAGCTAATTGGCCGGTGGTTATTCATTTTCAAGTAGAAAGTCTTCCGCTTAGAATTTTATCGCCTACGGGAGTAGACCCCGAATAGAAATATCGACGTCTAGGCGAACCCCATAAATGGCTAACGCATTTAATGAAACGAAAGGAACAGCCACTCTGTCGCACCAAGTAGTCGTTCGATCTTGCCAGATAACTTCAGCCCTTTAAAACGCGACAATCTGCGGAAGCATCATTTATTGACACTGCAGATCTTCTTGAGACCCGATCTAAGAATCGGGACAATGTTTTATGATACCAAGACCAATGGAATTAAGTTCTACAGCAGTCAGACCAATGAATGAATGAACTAACAATGTTCGACCCTATGACCCTATTTGAGGTTGACCCTAATTGAGTAGTTTTGAGAAAATGACATTTTGATCGTTTGAGTAAGATTGAGAAAACAATTTACTCGTTGTATTTAAGATATTTTAATCCGATGAATCTAAAGTATCTTAGACATGTAAAATAATTGCTAAATAGATGACGTCCAAATTCGAGTATCACGAGCACGTGAAGTGACCGGTGGGTCACAGGAAGATTAATGACTGCGGACGACGGTTTACGTTGTGGAAGATGGGGGCTGTGGCTAGATGGGGGCCCTGACGTGTTTACAGTGGTCACGAGCAATCAAGCGAGACTCTTAAAACCGAGCGAGAAAGAGAGTGAAAGAGTGAGAGACTCACTGAGACTGAAGAGTGAGTTTGTGCCAATTGAATGTAGGCGGTCGCCAGAGAAAACGCCGAACGGGGAACGTCACTTCCACGGCGGACTCCCACAGCGCCGATTAAGAGAAAATAACGACGACTGGTTGAGATCGTCCATATAGGGGGAACGGGGCGATTCATCTAGAGAGGCAATTGTTACCTAACAAATTCGGGAGACTTCTAGGCTTGCCTGCTGAGAGACCGCAGAAGAGTTAACTAAGTTGAGGCTAACTATCAGAAGAAGAATTGATTTATTTGCCTATGAAGTAGTCGTGGATAGCTAGAAAGTGGGTTAGACGTGGTCAAAAGTAAAGACAAGTTGGGTATTTTAATCGTGCTTCTGGAATTGAATGAAATTTCAGTAATGGTGCAGTATCAAATGAATGTATTTTTAACTTATAATAAAAATGATGAAAAAAATGATCATACTAAATTAATAACTAACATTAGTAAAAATTACTACGAAAACGACAGCTTGTTTAAAAATGAAACAATTGAAATATTTAACAGGGTTCAAACCATCTGAACAAAAGATTTTAAACAATATTGTTGTCGTGTGTCAATAAATGACGTAAAACCTGTGTCATTTAATTTAAAAAACATGTACAAAAAAAAACGACAGCTTAAATAAAACAAAACATATTTAAATAAAATACTAAATTATAATTACGACAGTTTACGGTAAAAAAACGACAGTTTACTTTAGAGGAAAACACATAAACTGTAAATAATATTATAAATCTTAAAAACACAATATAAACCATAAATATTCAGTATAAATATACTTGTAGCAACAATACAATTATAAAAATTTTTTTGCAACGTCAAAACGCATATTCCATAACCTCTAACAGCCAATAGCCCCTAGTGTTCGTGTAATTTGCGAACTTCCCCCGTCATTATTATCATCTATATGTATGGCTTGTAATATGTTCGTAACAGTCGAGCAGGCATTGTGCACATGGGGGGGGGGGTAAACAAAACGGCTGAACTCCCCCACCGATTGCATATTATATAGTCAAGACAATAAAATGTAATCTCTGCAAATCTGTTTATTGGGCGTGTAATGGGCCTCGCCATCTAATGAGCGATTCGCAAGCGCGCTAAGACCTGTTTCACTAATTAAATGGCCGAAAACCTAAGTGGCTAATCTAAGTGCTATATGGCGAAACTGCACAGTGTGCAGTATCACATCTTCCAGAGAGAGGAAACAGTTACAATCACTGAAACAAACTCGCAGTTTAGCACGCCTGGGAGATATCTCAAATGTATCGTAAGCGAACTTCAGATTCAAAACGGGACTTATTCTCCCCTGATGGTACTTTTTGCGTGGTTCGTTGAAATTTCGGAAGAAATGTCGATGTTGCAGTTTCTATATCTGGCTCAACTGCAATTGTTGTTTGCGGTGTAGTGTATCCGTAGTAAAAACGGAAAGTAATAAGAAAAAACTTCACCAAGACCAAAAATATGTTAAAGAAATTATCCTTAGTGAATCTGTTGGCGCGGCTCTATGCCAGTAGATGACGCACATGGCGTCATTTGACAGGACATTATTTTTTTGGCAATGGATGATTATCATCATTGAATGTTTTTGTAGCAATGTCTGTCCTACCTTATTTTCTATCTTTATAATATGATTATGGTGACTCAAATAAAGTGCGTGAGGTCACGACACAACGAATGTAAAATCCTCGGGTTGGTGGAGTGCGTGCTTCGTCATGATAAATTAAAGAAAAAATATAACAAGAGATTATGTACCTCTATAAATCACCTAGAAAGAGCATTGCATGTACGGGCACTGACAGTACGTACCTTTGGATCGAATAATGAAAGCCCGAGCCAGGAATCGAACCCGGTATCGCCGCACAGATGACGAATACTCTACCACTGAGCTTCGACGACCGTATCATATTATTGACACACATGTAGGAGAACAGGGTGCAACACAAAATTATTAGATCTTAAAGGTTCGCCTAGGCGGGGGTATAGCTATTATTGGCTGAAAAAAGTGTGACGTCACGTTCACACGCTACAAAGTATCATAATATAAGTAACGTTCATTCTTAAAGTTCACACGGGATGAGTGATCCGAACAGAAACGGGGAGCATTATTAAATTGTTGGAGGCAATGGCTATATACAGTTAGTACGTGGGTCTCCAGGTGACGCGCTCGCCAGGTGGCGCAAATGCTCATTTCACAAAAGTGCTCGTATAGGCGAACTTTCTAGATATAAAAAACCTTGGGTGCAGGGCAGTTCAGTCAGCCAATGTGCACTGAGCTTGCAAAAAGCGCTAGTTCTTTTTCCCCACAACGTACTTAACAGCTCGCGACCCTCAAAAAGTGCGTGTCAGAGCCACGTTAATAATTAACGGCCGGAGCATGACGAGTCAGACAAATGTTTACCAGCAAAAAAAAAAAAATAGTGTGGTAATGCCACACGACGCGAACAGGCACGACCTAAAAAAAAAAAAAAAAATGCCGAGAGCCTCACGACAACCGTGCCATGTATTGTTTCTCTTGCTGCCCCTCGCACATCTCCATAGAGACATGAGGGTGCAGTAATCCTGTAGTGCACTAAGCACTACAGTGATTAAAAAAAAATGAAAAAATAAAATAAAAAAGTATCACACCAATTTGTAAAAGCTTTCAATCTACGCGGTCTAGTATGATCACGCGTATCACCACGGGTATTTCGTCGATGTCTAACTGGTACCGTACTTGTTTTTCGAATTGGCAGCCATTTTAATTCATTATGAAGCCGGTTCCGCACAATAATGAGGGCTGTATATATCGAATGGAGGGGGGGAGGACATTTTGAACGTGATCTAGTGGAATCATTTAATAAGAGTAGGCCTATTTAAGCGACACAATCTCTATAATATATGATTGTGTAATAATGATGAAGCCAATTTATCATTCACATAATATCAAGCCCTATAACTGGCCCCACTGTTCGTTCACCAATTTGTTCCGCGCAAAATGCTACAAAAATACAGCAAATTGGTTCGGTTGTCATATTTATCTACGGTCAATTATTTGCCACTACGCAGGTACATAAACCTGTATCGCGGTGACGGTCGCGCGGGACCAAAAGCCATTACGGTTATACAGGCACTAACTCAAGCGAGAAAGATTCAATATCAACATGGGTCAATTGGAACTGACATTTCGTGGCTTAATTCGTTTCGCAACGTCCCACACGCACACACACACCACGCATACAAGTATTTCGTGTTCGCGTGTTATAGTTATGAATTTTGGGATCAACTTTACCGTGCTCTTGGGTACTTTGACTCTTTCCTCAAAGGGGATTTTATAACAGCTTTTAGCCCTATTTTTATGTAGAATATTAGATCTTAGTATTTTTTTTTTGTATTTACTGAATGTTTTTTCTGAAATGTGTAAAGTTAAATATTTTTAATACATATTTTATATTATTAATTATTTAAAAATATTGATAGATATATATTAAATGCAAGTTGAATTTATACTAGGATTGAAGCCTTGTACAAACAATATGTGCAATTTAAATATTACAAGTTTGTACATATTACAATTCAAGTACATACACATAACAATTAAAATATTCCAAGTTTTTCAAAAAAATAATAAATGAGACATACATTTCGATCACTATTTGTCAATATTAGTTCAAACGACCATGTAGTATTAATTTTGGAAAGTAAACTTTGCTCATAATTAGGAATGGGCGGGGATGTCGATTTAATTATTTTATTTGATGAATGTGACGGCTCTATTTAATTATCATTTTATGCGTGCGTCGGTGATTTCGTTTTAAATTTAACGACGCACGCAATGTTCGGTCTAGGTACATCGATTCGAGAGAAGAGAGCCGAAAGTAACAACTGCTTGGTATCTCAATCGACTAATGGCATGTTTACGAATATGTTTCGTATTCATGCACGTGTATACAAGTATGGCACGAGTTATATTGTTTTGTCAATATCGAATTGCCCCCGTACATGTGGGGTACAAACATGAACATCTATTAAACGGGTTGTGGTCTGAAACCACCCCTGAGACCATGAGTAACGCATAGCGAATCGAGAAGCACCATGCGATCCTGGCGGCAGTCTTGAGCACTAGTTCGGCTGAATCTCGCTTCGGACACATGATGCCCTGTTTCCATTCCATCCAGCATTGAGGTTAGCGAATTTAACAGGTAGAAATTAAATAGTGTCGACTAGAGCGTAACCAACAAAATCGCTGATAAAGATTCAACTCCGGGGGCATTTCAGTTATATGAATTAGGATGCATCTACAGTAAGATACAGTTGGCTCTCACAGCTGCAATGGGCAATCGCCTATAATATAATTCTTATTAGCAGTTTATATTTATTTTTGAAGGTGTCTGTCAGTTCACCATCCATCTATCGAACACGAGCATGCCTATCTACGCTATCGATATTAGGTTGTGAATTAGGAAGTAAGACTGGCAGCCTCGCTATTTTTAAATATTTAAATATAGGTACAAGATGAAATGAATTATTAGTGAATTTAATAAAATTCATCATTTTGACGCCACACTTAATGAGATGGGCGATTGTTTTACTATCGATAGTATCGTAATTACCAATAGAAGGACAACAACTCTTTTTGAAGTGAAGGACAGACTATGACGTCACGTTTTATTTTCTCCGGCGTAGCCGGGACAAAGTTTTAGTATTATAAGCAAAACACTAAGAAATCATGTCAAGAGTTTATACCTCAGAACTCTCATTAGCGATGAACAATCCCTACTTTATGAGACGCTGCTAGAATGAGCCCAACTATAGCGCTTTCGCTAAGGAGCCCCTGTCGTCAATTTTGGTGGTCGGCGGGTCTCACGAGGATACTGGACGACGAATATAAGTGCGTCTACATTGGAACAACTATTAACAATATATTAATAGCAATGGCAAGAGAAGGGAATGTCGCGACCGCTTGTTTACCGTACTCAGAGAAACCGTCTCGGGATTTCCCCACGTAAATATGGAACAGAAATCAATAGAAACGCCCTACCGAAAGCCCCTACGCTAGCACTCTTGGTGATTGGTGCGCGGTGCGCCCCCAGTGGGTAAACGGTAGTGGAAGCCTGCCATTTGGCCTCCACCTCCGTTTTCACTCCACATCCACATGTATATACAGAAAAATCTAAAGGTTCACCAATCCCATTCAAGACCGTATTTGCAAAAAAAATGTTATGCTCTGTTTGACATTTCACTGATGCATGGTTTATCCCAAAGACATTTGGCACCGAGTAGACGCTAAAAGTCGTTCACTGTGGCACGGGGCAATATCTTTGATTTTGTCAACATCTCCGTCTAACGTCAACAAGGCGCTCGCAAAAAGTGCTTTCATATAGTTCCCCAAGTGACTCGTCACCGAATGCTCCTCTACAAATTTGCTACTCGCGACGCCGCGTACTAACATTCTCGCCGATGAAAATCGAAAGTTAGCAAGCAAACCAGTTGTTGATTAAATTTACATTGACGATGCAAAATTACAGGCATAACTACGTTTCCAGCGTGAACCCGTAATTAACGGCCTGCAGACCAATAAACGACGCATATATTTGCGACGTCCGGAAAGTAAATATAATTTTAGCTGTATCCTCCTCACACACTAGGACAACGCTGCATGCACGCATTGCGATAATATATTGCATTGCGATAAATTGCACACGTAGAACACGTAGACACGTCTTGGAAGGACATTTGGGACATACACAATGTATACTGCAAATAGTAAACAGCAGTAAATAGCAGCCATAGGCGATTCTGTACTTTTTATCACGACATATGTTTGGAGAAACCATTTTCATCGGTACCCTGGAATCGAATAGCACGAGAGTCCGCCCGCGCCATGCATCAAAACACGGCACCACTAGACCAAAATCAGGTGATTTTTTCAATAATCCTGATCACTGCAGGAGATTCTCTACAACCCGTGAGGATATGACAGTACGTGAGGCCCATATTTTCACAAGTATCACAGGATCGAATAAATGAGAGGCTGAGCCAAGAATCGACCCCGGGCCAGGACGGGCCGTACACTATTAAGCAGAGTTGAAAAGAAAATAATAGAGATTTTTTTTATTTATTTTAAAGTCACCGTAGCGCCTAGTGCACCACAGGACTACTGCACCCTCGTGTCTCTATGGAGATATGTGAGG
>JAUJYS010003745.1:0-12720 GCA_033995665.1 Melogona broelemanni | reverse complement strand
GCCTGGGGTACTGGCGTCACCCCTGAGCTTCCATTAGGAAGGCCAGAGCTTAGGGGTGGATCCTGCAGCCTGGCTATACCAGCTGACATCCCTCTTCCCTTCCCTTCCCTGCCCCTCACATATCTCCAAAGAGACACGAGGGTACAGTAATCCTGTAGTGCACTAGGCGCTACGGTGATTTAAAAAAAAAAAATAATAAGTAAATCTACGACGATAAGATGAAAGTTCGTCGAAGTAAATATAAAAAAATATTAGAATGTTAATCACGAGGCCGCGTGATTTGAAGACGAACGAGATCATTGTTGCCAACTACTTCTCAGATGGTTTTTCAACATTTTTCAAGCTTATCGTATTTCCCGACATCCCTCGTGTGCACAAAACAAAAATAACTACCAAGGTAAGCAGTACCGATTTCACGCACACCACTCCGATGTTCAGCTGCCTTTTGACGAAGAAAAGTTTTTTTAAATTTTTGAACTGATCTGCAGAGTCGGAGTACTTATACTGTTTTAAACGTAAAACGTATACTGTTCTACGGAGATGGAGCGCGCACGCTGTCCTTTGTGAACGACGTCGTATTCTTTCTCACGAAACGTAAACACATGGTAATATTTATTGTAATTTTAAGTTCGCTATCGGAATAATGTAGCGTATAGTTAAAAATCACCTGTGAGACTACGGCTTGGTCAAGTGCGTGCTTCGTTGTGAATTTTTTTTAATGATTAATTTTATTGTAAGCTCATTTAAAATGTGGGTACAGCATTTTCACTAATGCTGCGCGCGCAACTGTTTGCTGACCATTGGCTTTAAACCAATACATATGTTAGTAGGCTGAATGTGCAGCTGTGTTGGTTTGCACTTTTGTTGTTCTTCCACGTGTGGGGCGCCGAGTGCAGATACAGTTACAACGCTGAAACAATAGCTCGAAGCATTGTTGCGAAGCGAATCAACTATTTTTTTTCGGAGCACCCCAGCACCCAGCGTTCTGTGATGTATCTTAAGCTTGTTTGTTCTTACTTCCACCTTGCCACGCCCCTTATACCATCTCGACAAAAATGCCGTGGGACTCCTTTTCTTTTCATTTTTCTTTCCTTTTTTCTCGTTTGTTTCGTTCCCTATTTCCGCCTCAAACAAAAGGTTGATATCCCATTTGCCATCGATCTGCGTGATGCAATGTGCAATGCGAATTAAAACGTGATGTAAGTAGAAGTGTCTCAGAAAACATTAATTCTCTTCTGGATAGAAGAGAAGTTAGAGAGAAGTAGTGAGAAAAAACATTCAATTTTGAATTGCTGACACGAGAATACGTCAAATTATGTTTCTGCGATATAAATTATGATATTAAGTCAAGTTGCACTTCACTGAACACATTTTCGGTCATAGTGTCATATTTTGAGGTTGCTATGTGTGTGCATTTTGCACCTTGCGTTTCATTTTGTTTATTTAACTTGGTTTTATCCTCTCGATTTTCAGCCAATAGGAGTTCACTTTTGTACCATCGTGACCGATAATAGCATTCAGGGCAAGGAATTCTGTCAATGTTTGCTGATATCGATTGTCTCGTAAACCGTTCATCACAAGCTAACATAACATAAGTCAGATTACCAAATCCTACTCATATATATCAGAAGTTTACCATTATATCAGTTATTACCACGCTTGTCAATGAAAAACGTCACTATAATGGCGACATTTGCAATAATTTTAGTATAAAAATTTGTTCCGTAAACAGCACCGAAAAGAAAAATGAACAGAGACTGGTAGATTCTCGTATAAAATAATAATTAATCAATGTTTCCAATACATTTCGAAATTACGGATAAACAAAATATTTACCCTTAAATATGCAAAAATTTCAATATTCTGAATTCGAAATAAAATTTACGCATTTTTAAAACACCCGGTTCTCTTTACGCGTTTCCTCGCAACCAAGCGACTCATCAGCAGTTTTATGAAGGATTTTTAGAAGCATGTAAATAATTTACAAAATTCGATAATACCAAATATTCGCTTATAATATTTGTGTAATTAATTGTGTTTGTAATGAATTAGTGTCTTTTTCAATAATTCAAAATCATTTTATAAAAAAAAATATGCTGATAGGAATACGAATATGACATTTGTTTACGTTTCGCCCCCATGCAATAATGTTATTTGCTGACTTCATTAATTCTTTTAAATACGGCCAACCTTTGCTGTGTTCTAGGCTTCAGACCGATCGTTTTATTTTGCGCTGATGTGTTATCTGAAAGTGAATTGAAGCGCCCAGGCACGATCGAACGAAGCACCCGTTTATCTCAACCTTTTAGATTTACCGTCGCGATTCTTTCTTCTCGTCTTCTTTCCCAGGACCGAAATAGAAAATCCCCGCTCAGACGTTTTTGGTCGCGACGACGACAGCCGCGGAATAATATATGTCGTGAGGGAGCCGGCAGCGTCACCTAGCGACCGACTCGCCAATCTCTCCCCGGCGAAAGGAGGAGCAAGGCCGGTGCACCATTAACTTCAATAACGGTGGCGGCGGCAAAACGAGAAGAGGAAAAAAAACAGCGACGGCGATGGCAACCAAAAAGAAAGAAAAAAAATAGGAATCTGGGTGAGTAGTGAATGTGGGACGTCGCGAGAACGCGGGCACGCGAGCATCGACTGCGCATGCGCGAAGCTATTGGAAAGAGGCGAAGCATTACTTGATGGAAATATTGTTTTTCTTCCGTGGATTCAAGTTTCGATTAATATGAGATCGAGTGGAGACAATTTTTTTTCTATCAGGTCTTTTCACTTTCATTTATTTCTTTAGTGTGATGGTGAAACAGGGTTTTCTCAATCATTGTTTCGCAAATGCGGCTTTAAAATTTCCAGCGCGTGGGCAAACAAAATAGTATTTCTTCCAGCAGCCTAACGGTGGCTTTGAAATGGTATTAGTTTTCGTCTTTTCTATGTCATAATCGTGTGATTTCATTCTAATTCATAAAAAATTGGGGGATGTTTCCGTCTCGCCGATATCCTATTCCATATTTTTCTCGTGATTGTTTTGATCTCATTAGCCTTTTTTACCCAAACATTTCTAATGCGCCCATTTCATTGTTTACTTCATTGTAATTACTGTAGAGAATTAACCATACAATGAATTAAATGTTGTATACCGCCAACAAGTATTAGCACAATTTTCTAAGGATCTCTCTATAGAGTAAAAACAAATAAAACTTTTCGTTTCACAGAGAGGTGAAAATGTGACCCACTCGAAAAATCTTCCAGCCTGTGTCAGGCATAGTCTACAGAGATTGACTCGCTAGGATCGTAACGATTTTGAAAATTCTGCCATATTTAGAATATTCATTACACTAATACTATTTGTGCTAATTTTGTTTGCCACTAGCCCTGACCATCTTCTTTCTGCGTTGCAGCCATTTTAAACTTCGCGTTGAAGCGCATCCTGGCCGAGTTTGAAAACACACAACTTTACAAGCTTTCCATAGGCTCTTTTGTGTGGATCGACGACGGTTTCTAAATACCAATTTCGATAGACCAAAAGCAAGAAAATTCAAGGCTAATGCATATAATGATTAGTTAGGGATGCAACTTAATGGAATTGCTTGAAATGTTGTTTTGCCTTCCATATTTTTCCAGTTATCCGTCGTTGAATGTGATGCAAGTCTTGATGCATTATTCTGATGGATGGACGTCATGTTGGCTTGATTATGATACATTGCAGCGATTTCATGGCGATATTATGTTCAATAACCTTCTTCTGGTATTAGAAAAAGATGATTTTACCATTGAATTCGATTCTTCCCAACATCCTCTTCCAAATACAAGCAAAACCCATGAGGCCTCACAAGAAACATTTTATGCATTGATGCGCCTTTCGTGGAAATGTTTTTTTTTTCGACACGGACGATCAAATTTCATCCTTTTGTGTTTAGCCGTCGTGTTCAGACGATCAAAATCGTTAGGATCCAAGTGAATCAACCTCATCTTTATACTTGTTAAATTCCAACGGCTCCTAGAAGAAACCATCCATTATGCTCTGTAGAAGCATTGTGTGATTGCATGCGTACACGGGGCAACATCAACAATAGCATGCCTACCGGCATTACACACGTGCATTGTGTGATTGCGAGGTTACAAGGGGCGGCAGTATCCAATCGTGTTTAGGATACGTGTTTTCATATAAAGGCTCGGCGGTTATGAATGCGGGAAATATGTACTATCGTGTTAGGTGGCATCGAATCCCGATTTTTAAAGAGCAATTATATTTTTTACAAAGAAACTAACAAAATCAACTGTATTTGCCGAATGTCGTAATCTGTTGATATACATGTGTTTGTGAGAAAGGCTAGACTGCTAGCACTTATAATACCAGAAAAAATCTTTTAGTGATTTTTGCAAACTGTCAATTAAAATATTTCTTGTCCTGGTTTTTCTTTTAATGCATATAACTTGAACCTTAGAAAAGCAATACTTTTTAGTACTGTATTTATTTTGACTATTTAAATGTTGCGAATAGAATGTTTAGTGTAAATAAACCTTCCCATTTCAATAATTTTTACTTGAACGTGACAGTGACGTAACTTTGACGTAATGCGGGTGCCATTAGACGTTTAGTGTATTTTTGGCGCCATTACCAAGGGATTCAAATGGTGGCAAACGGGAGACGCCTTCATTTACAATGGGACGGATATACCTTTGTACGATTGCTCTTCCGTTTGTGTGTTGTGTTCCATCCAAATTTTTTTTTTCTACGTGCTCGATTAGACTTACGACCCAATTGAAAAAGCCAACTCTATTTAGATCGACATGCGCCACTCCACACTTGGTGACATTGAAATAATGTGGCCAACTGCAGATAGCGAATACGTACTTGGTCTATGTTCCCGTGGTGGCTGCGAACTGCTAATGACACTTCCAATATCATCAGCCGGAACAAATAGTCGGCGGTGTAGCGTTTCCAATAAACGCATTGTTGCTTGCATCCGAAGGTGGCCTCGCCTCTCCGCCAAACATGTGTTTCTCTATTTATTGCTTTTCAGGCGCAATATCGAGAGAGTATTTCTGCGCTTCTGCGCGCATTTAAACCCCTCCAGAGACCCTGAGTTTTCGTTAGAAAATGGGAACGACCGGACGGCACGTGCCCCTTCCTCCCTGTTTATGTACTATCGTTACCAAAAGATATTTACATTTGGTTTGCCTGCAGGAGACCAGGGAGTCCACAAAGGAATCAAATAAATGTTTTAAAAAACTTTGTTTGTCGGATAGAATTTATAATTAATTAATATTAAAATATTTATACATCGACGTGAGCATAAATTTTCTTTTTCAGAGATTTTCAAAGATTTTTCAATTTTTATTTTCTAAATGGCAGAATTTTCCAGAATTTTTCATTGAGTGGTCAGTGTTAGATTAAAGCGAAAGAAACATGACGACTTCTTAGCCACCGAGACATACATGTGTATAAGCTCGCCTGGTGGATAATGTATTCAACTCGGAAGTTCGGTCCGTATTGCAACGAACTGCGGTGGGGTGGTCACGAGTTCGAGTCCCGCCGCAGGTTCTCGATTATTTTTTACTTGTTTATTCGTTAATTATTTACCCTAGCAAATCAACACGATGGGCGAAGAATATCATATAGTGATATTCACTACTGTGCTACTTTGTAATTGTTTGTTAATGGTTGGTCATCCGGCGATTTCCTAGTCCCCAATGTTAGACAATAGGAGCGTCTAACGTCTTCAATTTTTTGGCGGGTCTTTGGATGGTTTTCGTAGACATAACGTTCTACAGAGTAGTTCTAGAGATGACTCTGCATGATGCTCCGCTCCATACGCTGCGTTCCCGTCGCTCTACAGTCGTAACTGAATCGATATCTGACGATCGATGTGATGTGAAAGTTCGCGCTCAGGTTCTCTGTTGCTGTCCGCCGACAGGCTGAACGTTCAGCCATGCGTGCACTTGCAAACTGCTAGCTACTGTATTTGTGTCAACCGTACTTGTTGATGCAATGTTGAATGTTGATTGCTCTTGGAATGTCTATGCGATGGCGAAGTTGTAAAAATGGTGGTTGTCTTCATTGCGTTTTTACTACACACAATTCGAATATAGTTTATTTCTTAGTGTTTATTACAGTGTATACAATGTATTTCTTTGTCGTACAATATGACATTTCGTTTAATGTTCAGTAATATTCGGTGACAAAATATATATATAAATAACTCATTACTCTGCTCTAAATATGCAATATCTGTTTGCATTCTAAGAAATGCATTGCATGCACAAGTATTAATTTTCTAGAACCGCAATTAAAATGTGGATATCTCTCGATTCGAATTGGTAAATTGGTTGCTGGCCCACGTGAGACTTGGCGAAACGCTGAAATTTGTTGGCAAGTGTAGTCGCGGTTTCGGCGAATTGACTTTCGAACGTAGCCGATAAATTATTTTTTTGCCACACGGTCTTCAAGAACTACACCGCTGCCTTAGACATGCGTAGTACAGCTGTATATACGGCTTCGCGTGAACAATGGTCTGCAACAAAAAAGAGCACTATATGATAGCCTCGACCTTTTCCTTTAAAAAAAAAAAAAAAAACTAAATGCCCAACTGAAATGGCAGCACTGTTTGAACAAGGGATTCCGGTATATACAGTAACAATGTAGGGATAGGAGAAAGTAGGCTTGTAGGCTTAAGTAAATACGTTCCGAACCGAAAGTAAACATCTGTGTAACAGGTTATGAAAGGCAGCTATCAATTACATTTGCCAATTACAATAGACACAAGCAGTCCTTTTGATTATGTCGGGGGTCAGAAGATCAACTGAGGACAAAGATGGCATTCACGAAAATTGTATACAAATCTACCATGAATGATCACAAACATCGGCATCATCAGTGAAGCACATCAGTATACAAAAATCAAAAATCAAAGAACACCGATAAAACCAAACACACCGTGAGTGAAGACGATTGGTGGGAAAGATGAAAATGTCCTAGTTTAAGAAGGATATTTTTCATATTTTCAATTATCATTCACAGCTTGGAGGACATTCAACAAGATGAATGGGCCTCTCTTACAGAAGATGAAATTGCAATTTGCTGAGGATGCCTCACATTTATTCGCATTTTTAGGATGTAATGCTTATTTCGTGTTTCAAAATTTGGACACCATCATTTGTGAATACTTCTGTAAAGATACCTAACTCCAATGATTGGGGAATTGATGATAACTGCGCATCGAGCTTCGAGGATATGTTGTGAAATATTTTGACAGCTATTTTCATTAATTTACGTTCCCGCGATTGCATCGCCTTCCATTTGACGAAACACAATTATCATCAGCTGATGTTGAACGGCATTTATCGATTATTCAATGTTGCTTATCGATTACCCCTATTCGTTCTTCCCATGAATTGAGCTCGATGGCATGGACATATTGGAGTTGCTCGCTCGCTATTGGAGCGCCTGATAGCGCCATGTCCCCCCATCGGTACGGTGGGGATGGTATGGGGGAAGGGAGGAGACTGAGGCGGGGTTGAAGCAAAAAAAAATTGAGCCTCCACGTCTGCACTCATTTAGTTAGGGTAAAAAATACGATATGGGGGCTTTTGCATGCATGTAGCAGCTCAGCGAAAAGATAGCGACCGAAATAGACGGCGGTGAAAAACGGCGAGATGCTTTGGTAGAATGATATTAGGGATAGTGGTGGTGGTGCAGGTTGGTGGGGATGGGGGAGAGGGGGGGGGAGTTGTATGTGTAGTCGGAGAAAAAAATATGTATTGGTTGAGTGGGGGGAGGGCCGAGGCGTTTGGGTGGAGAAACGACAGATATGGAAAATGCATTCCTGGAATCGAGCATGTCTAAAAGGGGGAGAATGGGCTGCGCTGTTTTCTCCATCCTCCAGCATAAAAACGGCCACATCGATAAATCCTCCTAGGCCCCCCTTTGTTTAACTCGCTACCAGGAGAAATCGGTGGCATAGTGGTTGGTGACGTTCTCGCCTTCTATACCCGTGATCGCGGGTTCGATTCCTAGCCGAGATCTCACGAATTTTCGGGCGAAAAAATGATTCGAATAACGACCGTGGCATCTCGGGGACAGAGCGATATTAACGCGCGTTATTTTAAAAGCTGGATGGGCTAATGTTCACTTTCACAACACAAACTGAGCGGACAGAGAGCGAAGCAAAGCGAGTCCATTTAATCAAGATTATCCAATGCCCTTCTTCGGCTGTAGTCGAATGGACTTGATACCTTTCAGTCGCCCGTATATTTGGTGTAGTGCGGCCGTCTAGTCCAGTCGGTAATGCTTCCGACTGCGGTGCGGACGGTCCCGGGTTCGATTCCCGGCATAGGCTCTCGTTTATTCGACGAGCCGCGATACTGGTGTCACCCTTGAGCTTCCAGTATGGAGTCCATAGCTCAGGGGTGGATCATGCAGCCTGGCTATACCAGCTGCCATTTCCCTTCACAGCATCTCACATATCTCCATAGAGACACGAGGGTGTAGTAATCCTGTAATGATTAGCACTACGGTGATTAAAAAAAAAACTCCAGATAGAATTCTCAGTTCCCTCTCGGGTTCGATTAACCTGTTCTTTAAATTTGGCTTAAACAATTCCGATCGTTGATCGGAATAATCAGACGAATATTGGTGGGTAGGAAAATTGACTCTCAAACAGCGTTGAGTTCGTTCCTTTTGAAAAGGAACCAGTTCCAGGTCCTCCGATTAAAAAAGGAGCCAGTCCCCGTTCCAGTTTTTCAGAAATTAAAAGGTACCAAAGCGTTCCAAAGTACCTAAAAAGAGGAACCGGTTCCTAGGAACAAAAACTTTTCCGTTCCTTTCATACCTAACATTGCTTTTAAATTCAAGATAAGGGAGTAGTTGTGGTGAAGTCACTAGTTTGGTACGGTCACCGATGATTACTCTAAAAATAGACGATGACAGTCATACAAATTCTTTCAGCTCAATTTAAGAAAGCAATGTTGTGTTTTAAGACGTCATCAGTTATTCGAAAGACGAAATATTTATTTTGTCGACTTTGAGCAATTTAATTTCGGATCTGAAAATTGAAAATCTCATTTTCCCGTTAAATTAATTTCGCTCGACGAAAACTACCACGTGACGTCATGTCTAACGAGAAGTAAACTCTTGTCCAAAAATAGTAATCCTCCCCCCTACGAACACCACACAGAAGTGAGGGTTATTTTGGGTGGGGAGCCGGGAGGGGTGCTGGTAAGTTGTAGACGCGGTGAAACGGCAGGCACGCGTATCCGGCCCAGCGGTGTACGCTTATGATGCATTCGAATCTCCAAATTCGGTTTTTGCTGGCCAGCTAAAAATAACCCCCAAAATTTACTTGTGACCCTATATGCGCCACGCGCACACAGACGCACCACGAGAATGCCCGTCCTGCTTTCCCATTGGCCGACGAAGAGGGGAACAATTTTTTTGTATCCCCCGTGCCCCACGAGGCGATGCTCCAAGAATCCCCGAAAATCGCGGCCGCAGCCACGCTCTCCCATTTTGAGATTCCCCTCGCGCCATCACATCGTGCCAAGCCAGAATGATGCTCATATGGGGGATAACCATTAAGAGGGGATAATAGCAGATGACAATATTGATGATTGATCATTGAGTCCGTGCCTCATACGGTAGAGTGAACCGTTTTGATTTGACCGGGTCGAAACGACATAGGAACAACTTTCGTCGATAGTTTTGAATCGCTGCTACTGATCGTTTAGTCGAATTAGTTGGTTAATATTTTGTTTTAAATTAGGATTAATTTTTTATTGCAGAGGCTGTCAAACTTTCGGATCAGTGAGCGGTTTTTTTTTTTTGTTTTGTTTTTGTTTTGCGGCATCCGGCATCCAGCAAGAGCAGCGCCGTATCGTGCAGTGTGACCTGACGCGGTTTCTCGTTCCGGTAATTACGGCGAGAGATTAGTTATTCGGTGTGCCCAAAAAAGTTTAATTCTAATTAGTCACGTTCGCGTATTTTTTTTTTCGCGATTTGTTTTTTGTTGGTCGCTTTGTGAAAGCGAACCGGACTCTCTTAAAAAGTGAGGACGTATTTGAACAGGACGGTTTTTAAACATTTGTTTTCGTCGTGCGCGATTTTTTGGAACGAGTTTGACGTCGGATTTAAAAGAAACAAAAAATAATGGAGCTTCGTAATCATCCGTACACAGACTATCACAATGTGCGATCCGGAAGTAGTTCCAGCTGCGACTTGCAGGTAAGACCCAATTTTTTATTTATTTGTGAAAATTTTTATCAATTTAATCTTATATTTTTTGTGCGCCTCCAGTTTGCGCTCTCACTAAATAATAAGCTCTCATCTATTTTGGGGGATTGTATTTTTTTTTACGGTCTTTAAAAGATGGAAATACGTGTTAATTTCCAACTCAATTATAAGAAAATTAACGAGCACGAAAACGATACAGTACGATCGTCGTAGCTCAGGCGATAGAGCGACCAACTGTGGTGCGACGGTACTGAGTTCTATTCTCGGCTTGGTCTCTCGTTTAATTGATCCCGGAAGTACTGGTTTAATGAGCTAGTGCTTATCGCTGTTAAATAGTCACTACAGCGATCTTAAATAAATAAGCACTTTTCGAAATAATTATTTGTATCTTAATTATTTTTGTTCCTGTGTTTCTGGATGAGAAATCTTTAACTGTATGGGCCTGGGTCTAAGGAGGATTTGCGCTATAGGATATGTTTTTGAAGTTGCATGTTATCGAGATGTATTCTTGTGCGTTTTTTGTCCACATTCTGTCGAATGTTGCGTTTTTTTGTTGTTGTTTTTTGTGTTTTTTGCCTTCTTATTTCTTGAACTATGCTTCACGGCAAGTAAGTGAGCTTACTGAGCTTGCTATATTGATATTATTGATAGCCATCGGTAACCATTAACCATAACGCGATAACCATTAAGCCACACGGCACCTTTCGATTCAACGTTGGGATACTTCTTCGAGTTTTAAAAATAATGCTCGCGACATTTGAAATTGATACGTGTGCGAAGGCGGCTGTGGGAGTCGCATTTTTAACCCATGTTGTCACTTATGGATGAGTGAGTTGGCACCCACGTAACATAAGGTACACGCATGGTTAAACTTTTTTTTTTTTTTTTTTTTTTAGTATAAGGGCGCCAATGCAATTTTTTTCTGCGCATGCGCAGCACTAGTAGAGACGCTTAAAAAATAATGGCTGTACAACGCCAAGAGCATTTTTTTTAGCGCATACGAATATGTTTTGGAACGCTCTATTTTCACCAGTATGAAAATTTCTGGGAACGAATCCAAGTAATGTGCGCATAAAAATTTGCCCTTTTGGGAAGCCTGCGCCGCTGTTTTGCTCCAGGGTGGGCTTGTTTGCATTTTTGTTTGTGAAAGTTTGGGGTTGCGACAGCTTCTTATTTTGGGCCAACCTTGAAAGCAGTTATGCGCTGAATTTTGATTTAAAATGTGCAAGAGGCGATTTCATTTATCCACCTTCTCGCTGGTCCTTCGCGCCTCCTCAATGTGTGCGCGTTAAAGATGGCGGCGAATTTGACGTCATCCAAATGTAATGAGTTTAGAAGGCACGTGGAATTATTTTTTGAAGGAACTGATAAAATGGCGATTCCGGGGCGGAAGGCTAAACAGAGTGACTAACTCCTGATAAGAATAAATTAGAATTGATTAATAAGAATAATATCCTTCGCTTTTCTGAAGTTGTTGGAATAACCATTCTGTCAATGGGATGTCACTCTTATCGCACCATTCATAATTTCGGTTTTCAATTCGGCCGGGAAAATATCAACTCAATGGGAATGGGACGACTAGATTGGGCCGTGCAAAATAGCGGTTGGTTGATAGGGCTGGCTTGTTTTAAAGATGGAGGCTGTTGTGACGTCATCACGCAAATCGCGCAATCGATTTTTCACGCCCACTTTCCGCCTATCTTTTCCGCCTTTTCCCCATTTCATCTGTCTAGGCGGGGTGTCCCGCTAACCCAGAGCGGTGGAGAGACATAGTCTCAGTACGCACGGAAGCATCTCTCAGTGTGTCTGAGCCAACGAGCTTATTTTCTAGAGCGTAGATCGGTGTTGCGTTTGTCGATTGATTTGGAAGATGCTACTCATTTAGGAAATGATACTATAGGTTTCCCACCTGCTCTTCAACGTTACTCTTGTAAGGTGGTATTTGCAGCGGCAACGACCCCCTTCCCGCGCATGCGCAGTCCCTTCCTTCCCTCCTTTCCTTTCCGACCACCAGAGGGCACCAGCCCAAGTTGCCAAGGCAACCAGCCAGCCTCAATGGTTTTGCCACCAGGTGGCAGCAGCAGGTAGGGCCATCTTGTTTTTTGGCCGATTAATATTCAAAAATAAATTATCGGACTCTTGCTTAAGATCTCCGTCGGAGATGTTCTCTCGGCTGCTGCCGATTTTTGTCGATTTTTTCGACCAAAAAAGTTCAAGGATAATTGCCACGTCACCTGTAGTGCCGCCATCTTGCCTTCCAGCCAGTGCTAAGCCTTTTACAGGCAGTTTTTACACGCGCCAAGTCAACATCACCACATGGCCGGTAACAGTTTCTAACACTGTCACACGATGAAATCGACTACGATGTTTGCTGTTCGAAGCCAATGAACCGGCGTGTTCATGCTGGCCACCTCATCCCCTCCAGGTATCACAGGTAGGATGACGATCTGAAAGTGATGCTTGTGAGGACGCCCCATCAGAAGCTT
>JAUJYS010003744.1:0-12723 GCA_033995665.1 Melogona broelemanni | reverse complement strand
AGGCGGGGGCGAGATACGGGGCGGGGGGGGGCGGCAAGAGGGAATCCTCGCTTCAGCGCGCAACCTCATGAGACCCAAACAGGAACCGGAATTTTTATCCCAGATTTCACGTAATTTTGACTAAACTATAAATGCACAAATACTTGAATGCTTTTTTTGCGAAAGCGTATCTTTCATACATTGAGCTTAAAAGCGATCTATTCTTAACCCTTTGAGCGTTTAAGCCGAAATGAGTTAGTATTGTAAAAAGTCTCACTTTGTCAAGCAGACAGGAAATGAGAAAGTGGTTATGAAATGTAATGGGGCCGAGTGGAGTAGTTAGCGTGATCGCCTACTATGCCGGTGATCGAAGGTTCAATTCCCGACAGAAATCTCCGGAATTTTTCGAGGGCGAGAAATTCCTCAGCACGGCGCAAATCAATAAGTAAAACAGTGAGGCCCGTATCTGTACGATTTCAGGTTAACTTAAATTAGATAGATACCTACCTAGGTCAAAAGATAATGCTAGGACAAATTACCAGATCGTCCCCACAACAGATCACCTGATCATCTGACCAATAGTCGAAGACAGGAACTAAAACAAATTTTATTAAAAAAAAAACTTGATGTCAGAAATAAGAGATACTGGTTTGGGGAGATTTCTGACTAGTAAAGAGAATTATTCCACACCGCAATGTGTCCCGTTGATAATTAATTCCACGGTTAATTAAAAGACCGGCAATAGGTGATCGCTGATGCCGTCAAAACTTGCGCACCTGACCGACGCCCGCGACGATACTGCGCGAAATAGGCAAAGCTCGTGTCTTTTTTTTTCCATAAACGAGCTCGACAACCCAGAGCACGTTTTCCCCCGTGGTCTCAGTGGGATTGACGACGCCGCTAACAATGAACAGGAGCCACGGCAAACGGAGCACATGTTTGCATCATTAAATATGTATTAGCGGGGGCATTTTATCGTCGTCCTCTCTATATTAGCATAGTTAAACAGCGAGTGCAATTCATGCGTCGCTACTGCGGCTGTGGTGGTGACGGTGGTTCCGATGCCGTCTTAATAGAGTGGTTGACGCCTCTACCAAATGTCCTTCCCCCCCCCACTCCTATCCATCCCATCCCATACACAGCAAAGCGACATCCAATAAAGATTATCGGCAAACCGATTCAGCGTCGATATAGAAACATTTGGCGCATTATGCGTGTCGAGTGGCAATTTTCTCCGCGCTTCAGTTATATTATGTAAACTGTTGACGCGTCGCGAAATTGGGGCGACATCTTTTTTGAAAATTTGACCGAGGCGTTCGATTAAAAATGATGATTGATTTTGCGCCACCCTAATTTATTCATGTCGTGACTGGCTGCCATCCCAATTTAGGGCTTTCCGGTTTTGCTAGCCCCATCACATCAAAGTTATGTGTATACACAGTGTATACTTTTTGTGTCCTGAAAATCTTCGTGAAATTGCTCAAGTTCAACTCACAGATGTTTTCGCAGCTGAACTTCAACTGAATCGTAATTATATTACCGAAAAATTAACAACGAATATGTTGTGTTAGTGACAGATTTACATTGGGTACATACTAAAATAAATAAATAGTTTAGTGGTTAAACATAATTCTATTTTTTTAATATAAATCTGCTCCGACTAGTAACACGTGATAGGATTTCAGGTTCGAATCTGCATCGTTTCAATTTTGTCATGAGATCGATCGTCATCGTAGTGTGCTAATGATAAGACCACATATCAATTAAACATTGGTAAATTCGTATTTCTGTTCTATTTGACACGCTAGAATAGTTAAATTAAGTAAAATGGCGATGTACAGAGTATACTGTCGCATAATATTCTAAAAATAATTCTCAATGCAGGGTAATGAAAAAATGATAGCAAACAACAATGATGTTACTTTTTTGCCAATACAATATTGTATTTTAATAATCGAGCTTTCGACGGTAGTTGTAAATAATTTTCTAAGGTGGTGGTTTACCGCCAAAAGCTCTGCATTTTTGCAGACGGATTAAACAACTACCACTATCGGATTTTATTTTAATTTTTTTTTAAGTGTAATGATTATTACAGGAGATTTTCTACCCCTCGTGCTGCTATGCTCATGCTGCTATGCGATATGTGAGGGGATACATTTGTAGCATACCGATTTGCCTAGGGCAAAAGGTGACTTGCCACTTGACCTCAGATCGGAGGTCTACTCAGCCAATAATATTTATCGATCGATATTTAATTGATAATATCAATTTATCCATAATCGTTAATATTGATGAATCTATATATAACAAATAATATTGATGCATCTCTATATAACAAATAATATCGATGAATCGATGTATAATCGATAATTTAGCATTTATTATATTCTTTCGCCACCCCTCTCTCCTTTGTCCCTAATTCCCTCTCTTCCAATCCACATCAGGCACCTGGCAGAAAGGTGCTACACACAGGTACCACCCACTCCTTCATTATAAGTGGAGCAGCAGGCAGTGGGTGGCGGCGGGTGGAAAATAAACCATTTCCGGTTATACCAATGCGTCACGAGAGAAAGAGCGAAAGCAGCAACAAAAAAAATCCCTTTCCAACAACCATCACGCCGAAAAAAAACACTCCTCCCTCTCCCCAAACGCCACCGCCGCCACGATCAGCTTTAACCGAGCGCATTATAAGAAAATCATGGACATTAATGATACACAATCGGAAACTAATTTGGGCCAAACTGGCCGGTAATTCATCATCTCAACGGTCCATAATAATTACCGAGTACAGCGGGGCCGCACCCGCTCCGCTACGGCGGCACGCGACCGCCGAAGCAACCCCGACGTTGAGTGCATTTTTGGTGCATGCGCCAGGGGACCGACGCCGGCACGCACCTCCATTCACAGGCTGACACGTGCGCATGCGCGAGAACGGCGTGACGTCACACGTCAGATGTCAATAGGAGTTGGTGGCATGGAGGGTGAATCCAAATAGTGATTGAAATCGAATTTTATATTCGTCGACGAAAGTTCGTATCGCAAAACCTGCATTGTGAAGCGAATCCTGCATTCAATTCAGTGATTGTTAATTGTAATAAATGTGAGATATCCTTTAGAAAATATATAAAAACATAGACGACTACAGGCATGAGCCTAAATAACCGAAAATGTCAAAATTAATGTGAGCAAAAACTGAGTTTCTAAAGACAAACTAGTGCCTGTAATCGTGCCTTTAATCATTTATTTCTTTAATGGCTCTTTTATGGCCCATGTCTGTCATCATTTATGTCTTCAAATAATCTATAATATATTCTGTTCGGTGCTGTATTATTAATATCTGAGGGACATGTATTTTACCAAATACAGCGGGATCGAATAAACGAGAGTCCTTGTCGGGGATCGATCCGAGGACCGGTAGCAGAAATTGTTTGCGATTGAAAAACACACCTTAAAACAAATTACCCATGTGTTCTGCGTCATTTTCAAAATGATTTCTTAAACAATTTTGGTACACAATTTCATAAGTCATTGAAATGTTGACCCATTTGGTTTAGTGATTCTATGAACCACACATAAATTATGGTATGCATAATATAAGATCGAATTTTGCCTTTAAATAACGTTTAATTTGCTTTTCAGAACTAGACAAAATTCAAACAATTCCGGCTTATATTTTCGATTTATTTTACTCCTGTTAATTGGCTGTGCAATTCTGAAACGCGGATCACATAGGCAATGGTATATAGCCTTTTAAATACAGAGCGTAGATGGTGATGATGTTGGTGAGAGATAATCAATCATTCTTCTTGACAGAACACGCGAGAAAAAGGAAAATTGGTAATTTCATAGCGAAAAAATTAGCTAATCGTATTAATAACTACGAGGGGAACCCTCACACTCAACCCTCTTTCGTCACCGACAAATTAGCGGTGGAACTCTAGGCCAATACGAGTTGGTGTGGAATAAAGCGACAACACTTTCACCAAACGAAAGCCTACGGAGAATTTCCGCATAAGAATAGAAATATACGTGAAAGGAAAAAATATATATATTAGTTTCCATGAAAGCTTTAAAGATTATATAGAATATTTTAACTAAAAGTTGCAGCTAACAAGTGGAATATAGATCACTTAAATGTTTAAAAAATGTTAGTACGGGTTAAAAATTCAACCAAAACAACCAAAATATCGATAAAACGTTTGCTTGACTTTTTAGTATAAAATTACGTATATTTGAATTGTCTGAAAAAAACAGTTACCCTAGACGGGATTCGAACCAGCTACGTCAATCGCAGTTTTGTTCGACAGTCTAACCACATACCCGTAATGATAGCGATTATATTACAAGCACGATAACATTATGACATAAACGAATGTCGTAGGAATGCTGGCGTAGTTAAATTCACCCTATCGTTTGGCAACCCGCCATGCATCCAATCTGTGTGTGATTGCCAAGTTAAGCCGGATTTCGTCTAACAGCATCTTTCCGAAACACAGCTTCGTCTGTATTTGAGCGCGTAGATTTCTCGGAATTTTAAAGTAATTTCCATTGAAATAACACTTTAATTTTTGAAAAACATTCCAAACAAAAATAATTTGTTGTTGTTGTCACACGGAAAGAAAATAAACGGGTAGAAGGGAAGATGGCGTTGTGTTGTCATTTGAGACGAAAGTAAGTCAAGTATAAAAACCCAACATCGTGTAAATGAATGGGTAAAGAATATGCAAAGATAGAACGGGATGTAATGCTTGGGGAAATGTGACAAAACTACCGTCTCACAACTTTTTTTTGGCTATCCCCTTATTGGAGCAAATTTATAAACGTATTCACGTTAAAATCCATAAAGAAAAATATACAGCTGTCCCGTGAAATAAAAATAATAAATGCCCCCACAAATAAAAATAATAATCCGCGCCGCAAAATATATACCCCCAACTGATGCGCGCGTTTACCCTTCAATTGCTCGACGATGAGTCATCTGGCATGTCATAAATTAATAGGTGCGTGATTTGGCGAGAGAGCGCACCCTAGGCCCCAGCGTTGTATGTTTGGTACGGATGTTGTTAATGGGGCAATGCGGGCGATCGTTATTGTAACAAGTTGGCGTTCGTTTAATTCATAATTACCCCTTCGCATTACCCGGTGGCGGCAATCGAATAACATTGACCAATAACTTGTTAGGCTAATTGCGGCAAAGCTCTGCCTTGCAATTGTTGGCCTAATCTATCATTATTATGCTGAATGTGCTTCGAGATGTGCGGAAACGGTTATTCATCATCGTTGGAGGGAGAGCGAGGAGCGAGTGGTGCTCGCGACGGCTACGCGTATAGCACGCGCCATGCATAATGCGCTACTGGTCGGAGATAGCTCAGTGATTCTCACACTGCGGCCTGTGGATACTGAAGCCATTCTGTCGCTGAGTTTTGGGAAGAAGCCACGAGAAGGCGAAAACCGTCCTGCTCGGAAAAGGAGAAATATAATGACACCACCCAGCGCCGGGTTCGAATCCCGGTTCGGGCTCTCGTTTATCCGATCCCGGGTTACAGGTTAAAAAAAAAGTTATTATTTGTATAATGTTCAAGCATTAATACTTCGTTTCAGAATGGCCTCTTCAGAATTCAGAAACGGCTTTTGTCCTATTCATTACATTGGTGATGACACAGGATACAAAAAATACACGTTTACGTTACAATTTTTGCAAATGAACTTTGAACTCAACGTGACCACAGATCAAATATTTGCTCATATTGTAAGAACGAATCGTTTTTAGTTGCCCGTTGATATTCAGAACATATTTTCGAATATAAATATTACATAACACTGATGATGAACTGATTTGGAAATCAAGAAAACAAGTACAAAGATTAAAATTTTATTTTTAAGGATTTATTTTTGTAAAATTATTAATATGCGTTTGATGAACACAACGGCAGTCGTTGTGAAATCAACCAGTTGAGAATCTCTGTCCTATTTTATAAATGCAATATAGTCTGCACCGTTCAAACAAAGTAGTAGCCTTGCAGCACTCGTATATAGCATATTGCCGTTTTAGTGCAGTCATGTACGAGCCTATATCCAGTACCTGCGAACGAAACAATATACATGTATAGTTGTACGTTAGTGTACGTAAGTGGCTCTGCGAACAAGTGGCCTCCTATCACGATCACGCTTGCCGGCAAAAGCCCCGAAATTAATGCGAAAAAATATCAGATTCGATGTTGCCGTGATTCATGACGATAATATTGCAAATTTTACCCCCCGCTAGATCACGTAATCACAGTAATTTATGTTTGTATTCGCTGGAAAATAATTATTATGTAACGAGTTAGCGAATTATTTATGTTGGAGAAAATAGATTCTGCTTTTTATTGATGCCGGACGACTTCCTCGAATTACCAACCCTCTCTATGGCTGTCTAGGCCACGCTAGTTATACATGAGAGAGGGGCAGAGTGCATATATGCAAAGGCCGTATCGTATCCGTACACGGTAGATTATTTATTTTATTTGCTCTCCTTAACTCATAATGCGGTTACAACGATTGCAGGTTTTATTCGTTAAAAATCATTAAGCACGCCTACCATGCACCTATTGTTTTGTTAAGGGAGAGTACAATATTTCACGGTTTGTGAAATGTCGTAAATTTTACTTTTTAAACCAATTAAGATCGATTACGATATATAGTCAGGTTATTCGCATAGAATCGACCGGCAGAAAATCAGAAGAACCCGTGCTCGTACAATGTCAGATACACGTTCCCTAATTAGGAATTAATGAAGGTATCCTTATCAAACAGTCTACATGTATATAAAAAAGAGATTGAACTGATACGGATTGGAACTTATAACCTTTTGGTCCACACACGATCCACTTGGCCAGCAAAGAAGAATATATTGAAGAAAATATTCTAAAGACATAAGTGACTACAGGCATGAGCCAAGATAGTCGGGAATGTCAAAATATATTTGAGCAACAGTCGTGAATGTCAAAATAAAAAAAACAAAATAAAAAGAAAGAACGTTGCCAAACTTCGCCAACGACGAAAGATGCCCGCAAACAGGACAATGGCACAAATTCGTTATTGATTTTAATGTTCTAAGTTTTCACCACCTGTCTTATTGATGTCCGAATAATGATTGAATTTGCGTGGGCCTCAACTTAGAGTTCAATATTGCAGGATTGTACGATTCCGAATCGCTACTTGGCCAATGTGGTTATAGGTTACGTGATACAGCCTGACACTAGTATTGATGACCGCCATTAAATCTGCAAAAAAGATTGTTTTAATGAGAGCAATTTGTTTTAGTAGCGGCCTCAGCTAATTCTCGCTGCACACAAATGCGGTGCTACTTCTACCATCTGACGGCGCGTGCGTGAGTTCAGACAAAATCGATTTATCCCTCTCTCCCTTCCTCCCTCCCCTTCCTTCCCCACCCTGTGAGGACTTGCAAAGAGCAGGTGTGGGCCAGTAGATGGGTCGATATCCGATTATCCGGATAATTGTGTTGCACGTAAACATATAGAGTGTTGCTCGGGCCTGCAGCCTTTCATTCGCCCACTCCCTCTTTATTGTCTAATCAGCACCGAATCAAGTGCTTTGTGCCAACTATCCCCACCCTCCTCCAACCTTTTTATATTGTTCACTTTTTTGCTTTTTATCGACGTTGGTCGTTATTTTGTCAACAATTTATTTCATACGATAGTTGTCATATCTGCATGGCACAAATATCTGACAGTTGAATTAGATTTAAAAAAATAATAAATAATAAAAAAAAAATAATTTTTGATTACAAACTCTGCAGTGGCTATCGATCACTAAAGGATGTTTTGTACCGTTCGAAGTGCTCTGCAGTTCGGCGGTTCCTGGTTCGATCCCTGGCACGAGTTCTATTTTATTCGATCCCTGGGTACTAACGAAAATGCACCTATCAGACATATAGGACGGCTACAGAATCTCCCAAAAATAAATTAAAAATTGATACAAGATTTGAAGAGTACAAATTAAAAGATACACTGTGTCACACATTTTTTTTTTAATTCGCTGAATTGGATATCGCAACAGGAGATTATGTACCCTTCTAATCGCCTCGAAAGAACATTTAAGGAGGAGCACATTTTCAGCAATATCCCAAGATCGAATAAACTAGAGTCTGTGCCAGGAATCGAACCCGGGACCGTTCTTGTATTGTTGTGTAAGGATTGCCCCTATTTAAAAAAAAAACTTTAAAAAGTAGTATCGCCACTCTATCGCATTCCAATGCAGCAAGTCGAACAAGAAAAGAAGAAAAAACAAGTCACCAAAAAAAAAGAAGAAAAAAAAAGAACACGTGATCTCCGGTGACCGTTCCGTCTAATAGGGCAGTTAATTTCGGCTGTTAGGAACAATCACACTGGAATTACAGTCAGCCTGAGCTCCTAATCGGGTTATGTAATTGATTGAGTTAATGATCGCAAAAGCCGCCACGGTATATAGCAACGGTTGCCATGACGACGCCTCTACAGTTGCGCGCGAAAATGCGTTGGCGTTCATTCACTGGCGCTGTAGTTCGTTTCCGTCTGCCAAGTGTTCTATATTTGCTCGGCAGCAGCCTACACGCCGCCAAAGATCAAGACCTAGTTGCCAAGAGAGCTTTTCGGGTGCAGCGTAGTATTCTTGTCGAACGAGTTACGAACACGTACTGTCTAAATATGTAGGTGGGTTGCTTGAAAAGTAGCGATAATGTCTTAATAACTTTCGAACAGAAAGCGCCACAGATTAAAATTTATGTAGAATAGCCTAACCAAACAACTTGATTTTCATCCACTTGATAACAAAGTTTCAACACATGCATAAATTTTTAATGCATTGTGGTTTCATTTTTTCGCATGTTATCACCACTTTCAATTATCCTTCGTAGATCTGCCGGTAAAATAGTAATTATCCAATGTGGAATAAGAATTTGCATTTTTAGTGGTATTGGTGACTTTTATACTTGCATTTTTTTAATATTTTTATATAATTTTTAGAGCATATTTATATTTATATTTCACGGAATTTATCGATATTTTACAAATAGGATACATTGACACGAGGACTGCACAGTCTCATAATTTTTCTTTTAACGGAAAATCGTGGTGTGCTGACGACAAATTGACGTTGCCAGCACTTTCGTGACACTCGGTAAAAACTTCTAGCGAGCGCTATGAAAAGCTCCTCCCGACGTGGCTCCGTGTATGGCACCAATGCTCTACAATTTAACAACAATTATGATGAAGAGGAAACTGATTTTTTGCTGGTGTGTGTATCCGCTCAAAATTGTAATTTAAATGTTTAGCGACGCATGTAAAATAAAATCGGCAATTTGACGTTATTAATAGTTTAGGTAAACGCAATAATCGCTTAGTGGCGCATGGCTTCCGTGCTTGCGTTCCCGCAAAAAAAAAAGAGACACTTGGTTAAAAACCCTAAAAGAGGCATTTGTTTGGGAATGGGTTTGACAATGTTGGTTCAAAAATTTTAATAATTCGGTAAATAATTGCTTAATTTTTTTCGGGCCGCCCTGTATAATATATTGATATATTCGAATATTTTGTAAATATTACGACCTATTAATGATATGCTGTGGTTTGTTGTTAGTGCTGTTATCGGTGCATTATTTCGCAGCTTGATCAAAATTATCGCTAATTGCTGACCGTGGGAAATACCACACTTGTTACCGGACTTGAACGACACGAGGCGATTGTTATCAGAGGTGCGCAAATATATTGTGCCGGCTAGATAAGCTACACGTATTATTACACGAGCGAATTTGTGAACGCAGATTGGCATTGACCGATTGTTAATATTGAAACAGCAGCAGCAGCAACATAAATCATGATAAAAGTCAATTGTGTGAGTTTTGACGGCTCGTGTATAACATGCTCCTTGAGTGGTGCTCCAATTAAAAAAAAATAAAAATAATCGTTTCGCTGGTTTAAATATGCACCAGCAACCTTTCCAATATATAGAAAATATGCTAGTAGTAAGAAAAACGCTTGCAGAAGAAAATACAGCCAACAGCAGATTTTTCTTATAAATAATATTAGCGTAATATTAAAAGAAGGAGTTAATGTTTCTATTGAGTTTTTATTATTGTTAATATTCTTGATCACTATTGCGGATATTATTACAGAAGATTCTGTACCACTTCATGTCTCTCTGGCAATATGCGAGAGGCACATTTTCACCAATACCCCAGAATCGAATAAACGAGAGCCTGTGCCGGGAATCGAACCCGGGATCGCTCGCATCGCAGTCGGTTGCAATACCGACTGGGCTAGACGAATCGTACGAGTAAAAAATACATGTATACGATTACCTGACGGTTATTTATTAAAATGAAAATGTAGGACAAAACAATGACAATTGCGTCACCTCTCTATGATCTGGTAGCAAGGACTAACTGAGTTGGTGAGGGATATTCGCAAGAGTTACTTCATGCAAGACGCAATCACTAAATGGTCGTTAGGACTTTTTGCGTCTACAGAGAAATTGTATTTGTTTAAAAAGACATTAGAGGTGATTTTGTGTGAATTGCCTTACTACAGTAATGTTGTAACCCTGTATTATTCAATAAAAAAACAACTTATAGAGTTCGAATTTACGGCGTCTGTGCTTTTGCAATGCCGTCTAGTGGATTTACAAAAATTTCGACGAGCTAAGTAGGCCTTGAGGGAGTTAGACATGCCCCACCTTTCCAATATTGGCTGCTATATACCAGTTTTGAACGAATTCGGCAATAATAAATAATTTTCAGCGAAACCAATTTTCCCCTCATCAGTTCCATCGGGGGGCTCGGTTCCCGTAACGGCGCGGAAGAAATGCCCCGCGCCAGACGTAGGAAATCACTGGCGTTAAGTAAATTTAAATTGCCTTAATCGGATTACCCCTACTTTGTCTAATTTCATTCCTCCCTGAGAAATAGGATTACTGGATCTTCTACGCGCGCCGGCGGGAGGGAAGGTAGGGAAGTGGGAGGTGGCGGGGCGAGAACCTTCATTTGACTTGCATATGAGCACAACGCGTTGCAGCGAGATTGAAGTACACGTCTGGGTCACTTTGAACACAAGACAGTAGAGACACTAGTGGTTGGCGCCACTAGAGTGATTGTCGCGAATTCAGCGAGAGTGTTCTTTCGTGCTCATAAAATATGAACTTGCTTAGTATTGGCAAGAAATATTTTGATTTATCTTTAGTTACAGTACTACAGATATAGTACCGGACAGTTAACTTAATTGTGTTATCCGTCAATTAAAAAAATGGTTTTAAAGGTTGTTAATATTTAATTTGTAAATTTTGTCGTATGAAACTAAACGAAATTAAGTTACATAGTGCTTCTTGGTAACGCACATTGTACAGTGAGTAAGTCACTGAATCGTAAACTAGTTTTGTACTCGTCGTAATTGAATGACTGATTTTCTAGGTTTATTCAATATAGCTACGCAAAAAATATGCTTTTAATCTTTATGGGTACATTCTCAGTCAGTTGTTCAATTAATGAACATAAAAACAAACTTAAAACACACATTTGGGGAGAAATCCCTAACGAATTTGAATATGTATTTAATATTTTTCTCATATATCTAATTCGTGATAGTACATTTATTTTGGCCAACCCAAAACCCCTAACTCCGAAAACAATTATGTTTGCAGATGCTTCTTTGCAATGTTAGCTTCGCAATCTGAACAGCTGTCCCCTGAAGAGGCAATCACTACCAGCTCTCGTGTACAGCTGAACAGCCGTGTTCTCATATGCATGGACAGTACCCGATAGCCACAAGGACAATCACCACTTGGTTTTTCATCACGCAGAATACAACCACAATTAATTTCTGTATTTCATTAATAAAACGTATCCAAAAACTACAACATTGGCAGGGGAAACATAACGTAGTTTTAAAATGTTGGCATGGTTGAACGCACGCGTGTATCTCATATCACATAGCATAATTTCGAGCGCATTCTACAAAACAGTCGTTATGAGAGCTTATACCGCGTTGGTCCGGACTTAAATCAAAAGTAATTTTAATGATTTATGGCAATGATTTAAAATTGGATTTAAATTAAACTAATTTTTTTATTACAAAATGTATTCAATATATTTACTTTTCTATTCACAAATTATAAATTAATAACTTCACTAATAATTTTTTTTTTACAAATTCTTAAATTGTAGACAACAAATATGAAAACAATTGATGAATTGTTATCGAGCGATCATATTCGAGCGAGCGATATTCCTAAGCGTCCGTTTCCTAATAATTACGATTTGAATAGGAAACAATCAAGTTAAAAGTTTTACTTCTAATTTATAAATTGAAATTCAACCGATTGCATAAAATAAATTCTAAAATTTAATTTCATAAAATAAAAAGACTCTTTTGTAACTGGCAGATTAAAAGTGTCTTACTAACAACGGACTTTTATTTTACTGATTTATAATTTATTTTATGAAATCAGTTGAATAAAAATATATCCTGAAGTGTTCGTAGGAGCCGTGTGGTTACCAACTCCACTCCTTGGTCAAGGTTTCTTTATTTTTATTAAAAATATATCCGTCTCTACGTGCATAAGCACCTTCATCTTTTTTTCCCTTCAAATTTATAGTCTTTTCGTTCGGCAAACCAACCTTCGACAACAAAAAACAAAAGAAAGTTTTTTTGAGCGAGGCGAAAACTTTTACAAGGCTGCTCTATCGGTAAACTTAACTAAGTCTGAATCGCATTC
>JAUJYS010003743.1:0-12723 GCA_033995665.1 Melogona broelemanni | reverse complement strand
TATCTCCAAAGAGACACGAGGGTGCAGTATTCCTGTAGTGCACTAGGCGCTACGGTGAATTAAAAAAAAAAAAAAATTCAATGTGCCTTCTTGGTCTTCTTCAGTTTACTCCGATCTCGGGCGCAATTCAAATATCTGATATCTCGAGCACGCTCAAGAAAAAAACACAATAGCGCTACGGGGGTATATAAAGCTGAAACTTAATTTACCGGTAATTAATCGAAAAGTTCAAAAGCACGCAGAGATGGAGCAATCAAACTTGAATCTACAATGTTATTTTTTTTTGCTCAATCGCAAACAAAGTAGTACACCATTAAGTTTAATTTGACCTGTTGTACTGCATTAGCTTTCCACTAAAAAATAAAGACGTGAATTGCTTGAAAAAGGGAGTAATATTTTTTAATGGCTGGCTACACCTGCATTAGAGTTGCGCCAAAATGCCGGTGGCGCATCGATAATATCACGTGCGTGGAATTATAATCAGCCCCGAAATTTCGTGTTTATTTAGTCTCGTTTTTAATCCGCCAGATCAACCCTTTTCTTTCTCATGTATTTTCGTTCTACCTCCCCCTTCCCCATGCTCACCAGGACAAATCCCTGTGAGTGTCAGTTACTCCGAAGTTTGCGCGGAAGGTTCATTAAGCATGCGGCAAGGCGTTTCAGCCGTGACGTGTTTCGGCACGGCGCACCGTGTCAGTGATGGATTATCAGGACCACTCTGCTGTCAAAGGTGATATTTGTCTAGATTTTGTGCGCGCGTTCCAGCATCCCTCCCCCATCCTCCAGAACCTCCATCAGCGCCCTCTGTAGTGAGCAGGATGAACTTGGTGGGTAAGATATTATCTCACACCAGTTCGCACTCGAAGTCAACGAATTTTGCCATTAATAATTTTTTTCTAAATTTGTCTTAAAGACTGGGTACAAATATTTTTCTATGCGTAAGAATAAGTCGCAATTGCATTTGACATAGGGGATACTTATCTTTGAAATGCACATAAAATCCACCTGTCAGTTTGATTAACAGTTAATCGTTTCAATCGTTAATCGCTAATCGTTTTATTTGTCATTGGTCTTTTTATTTGTCTTTATTTGTCGTTAATAATTTTACTAATCATTAATCGTTTTTTTTAATCGTCATTAATCGCATATATCAATCGTTTTATTTTTCATTTATCATTACTATCATATATTAATGCGCTTCAGTATACGAATATGATTTGAGGAAACAATCCTCTTCAAAATTGAAAGAAGAAAAGAAAATCAGATCGGCGAGTCAATACTTGTAGTTTGGATCCCAATTTGGCGTCGTTGTGGGATGTAATGTTGTCGATCAATCACAGATTTTGGACCTGTCTTTCGGCTATCTAGCGAATGAACGGGTCTGCTGATAAACCTGTATACACTGTGTATGTGTGTGTGTACTACAGCTACAGATCTAAATATCATTCGCTCTGTTCTAAATATAGATCAATCTCGTTATCGATTGCGTTTCTCGAGTCCTACGACCTTTTTGGCTCTGCGCCACCAATCATGTTGCCTAGAAATGAATGACTACGACAATGCTATTTTTTATTTTGTTAATATCGATTTATATTTATCGATATAATTTTCACGGACACGCCAATCATATTGCCTAGAAATGAATGTCTACGACAATGCTATTTTTTATTTATATCGATTTGCATTGATCGGTATAATTTTCACGGAAACTGCATACATTTTTCACGGACACATTTTGCGTTTCACATTCAATATCAGCTGCCAGTGTTGATAGACAAGTTTCAACCATTGTGAAACGACCCTATATGTAGCAGTTTGGAATTCCATCAGGGTCTTTTATGAAATTCTGTTAGAATATTATACGGTTGTTTAGTGATTTTTCTAATGGGAATTTTGAGTCATATACAATGTGCACTGCAAGTGGCACTTCCCTGTTGTCCTTGCTGGTGTGTGACAATTTTGATAATTTTTGGTTCGAATCCCGGTCTGGTCGAAATTATTTGATGACCATCTGGTTGGCCGGGGCGGGATGGTAAACGGAACGGGGTTGATACACGGTGCGGACATTACGTCAAAACTCAAAAGAATGAGATGAATAAGCACAATCCTAAAATATTGCATGCGCATGGTGTAATGGCGCGAAGGTTTCTCCACAGCAGCCAATAATGCAATTCTTATGTGGAGTTAAGGGAAAAGTCTATCGACAAGTAATATAAACGAAAAATGCTGCGTGCATTTTTTAACTGGTGGGGCTTATGATTGATGATCGCACGCTTGTTGGTGTTGCGCCGCGCGTGGACACCCGTAAACTTGAGCCGACAAATTGTAGCGTCACTTGTCGGCCGCTTGTCCGTTCAACTGATTTATGGTAATATTGATTACGACCAGTTTTTTGTTTTTTTGGTTGAGCTTCACAAATTCATCCGTGGTTGGAGTGACGTTGCAGGTGGACTTTGCTGGAATTTCCTGGTCTACGTTGTGCTGCTGCAGGAATGTCAACACTGTAAAGGCACCGCCACCAAATTATGTCAAATTTGATGTCCGTCAGGCAGCCAAGCATCTTATATCAAAATCTATGCTGGTGTATACATGTGCTCCCTGTTCTGGTATAGCTCAAATATTGTAGCATAGAAAATTTACGACGATTTGGCAAAGTTCTTGCGGCACGATATAAGTTGAGGCCCATGCTTGTGGTCGGTTGTGTTTTTATATAATGTAGTTGTGAGCGTTCGCGACTGATATCCACGTGATCGCGGGTTCGGTTCGCAGCAGATATCTCCCGAATTTTCGTTCGAGAAAAATCCGTTTCTTCTTTCCAATGGAATGGAAGTAAAGCCGTGAGAATTGTGTAGATACACGTTAAAGATCCATAGCTAAGACAGAAGCCTAGACTAGGCCAAATTCTAAATAACCCTATTGTGCTCAAATAATATGAAAATTTAACTGCATTTTGCGGACAGACGGTGGAAATGTTGCGACAAGGACTTTTTCACTCTAGCTCTTCTAACCTTCATTGTTTCTGTCCAGTTGATGTATGATCAGTCGAGCTACTCCCTAGTTCGCGGAAAGAATCGTAATTTGTTTTCACGCTTACTTTTTTTTGACCATCCATCCATAACTAGGTTTTTTTTTGTGCTGGGGGGTGACGTTCACCGAAAAAGATATTGCCCATAAAAGTCTGAATTCTCGACGCCCCCTTCAACATTATTAATTCCATAATCTATCCTAAATGGTATCGTTTGGACGCATTAAAAACCGGTTCTGTCTGCTGATTTTAAAATTTGTTGGCGTGCGCATCGCACATCTTTCAATTTTACGACGTCCCATTGATATGTGATGGCATCGCTGCATTATCTTAGCGAACATTGTAAATTGTTTTGGTGAAGGGTGTTTTGCTGCTGTTAATAGAAAAATACATTCCATACGTGTTCACCGAGGCTCAAGGCGCCATCGGTTATAAATCGCTTTGTCATTTATCTCAGTATTTCATTTGAGGTTGAAATCCCACATAGCATTTAAGGCGGTTTATTCAACTTGTAATTTAAACAACAACTCATTGGTATTGTTGCTTCCTTTCCGATAGTCGGTAATATCTCAGGTGAATAACCCTTTCATTTGCATTAACTTCGCAAATGCGCGTTTCCTCAGTTTCACTTCCGGATGGAAGCTATCCCGCACGTCAGATTCTGCAAGTAATGCTAATTTCGTGTTGTCTGGCTTTCTTTCAATATCCCGGGCTCTTTTTAAACGCACGTCTTCTGCTTTTTCTACCGCCTTAGATTGTGATGGCGCCAAACAGGGGAAAAGTTACGGGAGACGATGGCGAGTTTACAAGTTACAGCTTTTAATCATGTCGTTCTAATTTTTTTACCATCTCAATTCTAAAAAGTGGAACTATTTAAAAACCTAAAAGCCATTTACATTCATCGCGTCATTTCATTATCAATAATGTTTAAATAATGTTCCCATTATCATAACTACTTGCCAATAAAGTTGTAATAATATTTCTACTAGTATAACCTACTTGCAGCTCCTAAAGTCATCTCAGTAATATTTGTGTGTGGCTTAGCCCATGTAAATCTATACGTCTTCTGAGAGCAGACAGTTTATGACACGCTAGCGTTCATGCTTGGTCTGCCTGCAAAATTACGTAGTTTCTATGCCAAGAAGCGCGCTATAAAATTGGCAATCTGAACATACTAGTTTCTTGCATCAGTATTAAATAACCTTATTTAGGTGGCATTTGCCTTCGTGGCGTCAATGCATTGGGCAATGATAAGATAAATAAGTTATGTGGTGATGGCAGCGCAAATCATCTAAATTTCTGACAAAGATCATATCAATGCATGAACCACTAAGTGTTGTAGGTACCACTATCAAAGCGAGCCTCAAACCAAATGAGTCACGCATAAAGTCAAGGAACATGGCATTGAAGGCAATGTTAGGACTGTAGGAAGTGAGGTATGAGTTAAGTAAGTATTGCACATCATTAATGGATGTGTCTGGGTTGATGTAGAAAGATGAGCAGGCACCGTATTGTGACAATTGTCACCATGGCTACGCCAATGATTCCTAGCAATCCTCGTGAGTAGCAAATGCAAAGATGAACAATGATATATTTTATTATTGTTCATCTTTTCAATGAAATATTTTTATATACTCTCTTATACCTTCTCTTATACCCTCTCTTATACAAACAAAGACACAAATTGTACATCAAAAAGAATCTAACAAAAACAGGAACTATTTATAAACGAGACTTCGCCAGAGCACGTTCGTCTCTTTTTTATCGACGCTATTTTGGAATACGTAAACCGTTCGCAAAATATTTATTCCACGATAATTATCTACGCCGGATCACGGGAGGACACCATTTTTGACATTCACTTGTTTGATCCGCCCCGCTTTCGCGTGAGCGTCCGGTGGCTCGCACATCTGCCTACTGTCGACCCGGTTGGAATGGTGGAGTGACCCGACCCGCGCCCCCGCCGGTCACCTTTCGGCGCGGCACGTTCAGTCGCGGGTGGGGAGTCGCACGTGAGATCGAAAGTGTACGTGACCTGTCATCTGTCGGGTGTCCAACGCGCGCGTTGCGCCCGCGCGCCCACGCCCCCTCTGCTAACGAAAGGCCGCTCGATACGATATGTATATGACGTCATATGTAATATCCCCTTAATATCATGGGTGCTGGTGACTACTCTCTAAGCAAAGAAGCATATTAAATGTTAGTGGTATTTCTATTTCACTTAAATCGAGTACGTATCGATGGGTCAGTGGGTATGGCAACATACTACGAAGCGGACGGTCCCGGGTTCGATTCCCGGCGCAGTCTTTCGTTTATTTGTTAGCCTGGAGTACTGGCGTGACGCCAGTACACCCCTGAGCTTCCATTAGGGAGTCCATAGCTTAAGGGTGGATCCTGCAGCCTGGCTATTCCAGCTGCCTTCCCTCTTCCCTTCCCTGCCTATCACATATCTCCATAGAGACATGAGGGTGCAGTAGCAAAGCAAATGCCACTAGGCAATGCGGTGATTAAAAAAATGTGCGTTCGTGGTAGCTCAGTGGTAGAGAATCAGCGTGTTGTAAGGCGGTCCCGTGTGTTAGATTCCCAGCTAGGGCTTTTGTTATTCGATACCGAGGTACTGGTGAAAATGCCCCTCCATAAAAAGCTTTTTCGTGGGGATTAGATGGGAACATAATCACAGACCCGTCTGACCCAGTCGGTATTGCGACCGACGGCGGTGCGGGCGGTCTCGGGTTCGATTCCCGGCCGAGGCTCTCATTTATTCAAACCTGGGGTACTAGTGGAAATGTGCCCCTCACATATTACCACAACAACACGAGGGGTACAAAATCTCCGATAGTGCACACACAGTGACCAGGAATAAAAAATAATAATAATATCCTGTAGTTCTATTCACAAAAGTGATGGCAATCTTCGCGTCAAAAAAATATATGTAGACAAATCTTTCAATTATGTTGATCTCTATGTGATCTCTACTGTGCAAAGACAAGAATGTTAATTTGCATAGTTTTGTTTGCGGACAGTGCTCGACTACCTGGTACATGTTAAGGTTTCAGGAGGATATGCGCATCGTTCAACCGGCAGCAAACCCCTTACCATCCACGGTCGCTATCCGACTATCCAGAAAACAACGCATAATATAGTAATGAAGTCGCCTGATGAATTATGGAGTTTCTGGCATTCGCGAAGCCTAGCACGTTTCTGCACTACACCTCCACTGTGTGCAGGGTGATTTATATTTATAATAAGCTGTATACGGTGTTGGTGCGCGGACCGAACTTGTTACTGCATTGATATATACAGTTCTACGGTGCAACATCTATTTCCTGTTTAAAAAAAAAATATATATATTGAAGCGTATATGGAAACAGAAACTTTGACCGCCGACTGTTGGTGGATAGAGATATTATTTTTCTACAATTTCTCACCCTCTGCTTACATAGCGAATCCATTACTGTCACGGAGAATATTTTTTGTCGACGATGTTTTACGATGTGGGACTGCCTTGCACCAGTGATTTGGTATGGCTCTATTATGCAGAGTCGATTAAGCTGCCTGAATTTAAATATTATGAATAGAAAACTTGATGTGTGCTTATTAAACTGTGGGTTAGTACTTGTAGAATAGCACATTTGAGTAGAAATAGAAATAAATATATACACATACGTGTAGATATCTATAAACGATTGCAGGCCTGACCCTCACTTTTCTATATTTGATTCGTCTTAATTTAGTCGTTACGTTGTCATATGCGTAGTTTTGACGTTTCGTTAACATTTTTATTTAGATAAAGTGTATTGCTGTAAATCGTTACAGTTATTCCGTTAATATCGATTATATTATTTGACAAATCCCTTCACTTGTTGCAAATATGTAGATGTCATACTGGTGTATGTGAATTCACTTGGGCACTACCTCAGTATTAATGGTTTTTCTCTGCTTTCCAATTTACTAATGTCACTGTTCTGTGTAGTGTGATGTGTGAGCTTCTACATTTAAAAAATAATCTTGAATCTTTGTGTGGATACAACGATGGACTTATTTATTTTTTCCAAAGTCCTAACTTTTTCAGAATTTTGATCTAAATAAAGAAAAAGTTTCATTCGAATCAACTGCACAATTTTTCTGTGAAACTGAATTGTTCTATTCTGATTGTATGGATATACGAACGTAAATTGTTGGCCCACTGTGCTGGTGTGTTACTCTGTAGGTTACTTGGTACGATTTGACCATGCATAGTGCCTCATAACTCTTCCTGTGACGTGACGCTGACAAATGTGGTTTGCATTTTTGATCCTCGTAACACTTATGACGCGACAATTGCAGCTTTGCAGAAAATTGCCTTTTTTACCTCATGAGTCATGAGGCACCATTACGATGAATAACCAGAAACTGAAAATAGAAACATTACGATTAATGGCTGCAAAGATTCATGGGGAGTGGGAGCTTACCAAAAAAGTGGAAAAGCACGGCGAACCTTACTTATTACTTAATTACTTTACCTTATTACTTTATTATATATTATATATTATATTATATATTATATATTATCATATATATATATATTATATTTATATATTTACCTTACTTGCCTACACTTCTGGCCTCATTTATAACAACCAAATGACCGTCGGCCATCATAGGTTGATGAAAATACAGAATAGGTCTTCTTACTGGAACTAATGTCAGTGTTCTTCGATGTCTTCGTCCGATACCGCTAGTTGGGGGTCTTGGGAGGACATACATGCACTAGTATACGGATGGATCCACACGGACCCAATAAACGAATGTGTGGCCAACGACGACCACATGTCATATGAGAAACTCAATTGTAAAAAGCTTTGATGTTGTTCCCTATTTTTTCTCGGTTATGGATGTAGTTCGCGAATCGCGAGCGCCTATCATACATAGGTGGAAGTGAAGGAAGGCGAAGGTGTGGTCGATAAATTATTAAATGTGTATCTTTTTTGCATTGTGGTCGCAATTTGCCACGCTTGAGCCCTTAAGTGACAGTCGCCGCGTATCGTGTGGAGAGTGGATACGACCAGGCAGGCATTTTTGATTCGCGCGTCAAAAAACGTCTATGGCGTTATTGTTCGGGGGTGACAGTTGTGCCCAGTCGTGGTGGCGTCTGCGTTGATTTTCGCTATTCAAAACTCGAAATCAGTCGCCAGCGTTTTTCAAGGAGATAAAAGGGTAGAGGGGAGATCGGCGGCCTTTCAGGTCGGCCTCGATCGATCATTCTTCAACCCATAGACCAGTGTTTCCCAAACTTTTTGACTCGCGGAGCCCTTTTTAGAACTAATTTCATTGGCGGAACCCCTTAGAGGCCACCAATTTTAATTGACGGAGCTTAAATGTCATAAAAGTCAATGGCTTTTTAATACAAGTCAATGTCGTTTTATCATTTATTTTATTTTCCAGGAGTGGCTGCGGAGCCCCTGGGTAATTGGTATTGTCTACTGAACATCAATGCTATTGTGTATGAAGACTTGCTGCATTTTTTTTTACTGACCAACTGATATTTTTCGTAACCTAGTTACCTGGTTAATCGAGCAATATTGGTATTTTGGTATATTGGTATTGGTATCAATATTGGTATTTTTAATTGAACATCAATACTAGCGTTTCAGAAGTGATAATATATTTTTTTACTCTATCATATTTTTTATATCTTTCAAGTCAGGAGTTCGCTGACATCATAAATACGTGGCGATATTGAGTCATTTTTACAATTTGTCATATTATTTTTATATCTTAAGTCAGTATTTCTTCGCTGAAGTCATTGGACACATGAAGACCTGATCACATGTACGAGAAAACAATAATAAAAATATGTTAAATTATTAATACAAAAAATATATTGAATTATTTTTACCGCCTCCAACTAGTAATAGTAATAGTAAAAACTGAAATGAAACACATTTTTTTTGGCTGAACGCTCTATCATATTTCGGCTTCCAGTTTCTACCCCTTAGATTTCCTTTATTCGTACCTTAGTGGTGCGGTTTTGTGGGCGATGTTGCCGCACGTACGCACTTTCGATTTTTCGATTTTTGCCAATACAGATCTGTAATGCATTGCGCAATTCCAACCTTATTTTCACACCAATCCCTTTTTTCGAAACTTTTCTGTTGGTCTTGGAGGGAAGGTGAGGGGTGTACAGTATACGAAAGTGCGTCGATAGAGCCAAGATAGGTAAAATGTATATAAATAATAAAAAATATTTTGGCGACATTTCCCAAGCTTTTGGTGGCTGTTGCGATAGAGCCCAGCGTGTGCGGTGAGACTGCGCAGTAGAGGCCCAATTCGGTTTTTTTCTTCCGTTTGAAAAAGGGTGACTGATCTATCTCTTGGCGAAACGCGAACGCCGCGTACAAGCAGGTTCTTTCAGGAATCCTCCGTGGATCAGTTGTACTAAAATTTGACAGATATTGGTGTCTATTATTTCTATGTTGTAAGCGCAATTTTGGGGCTATGTATGTTTTAATTTCCTGTCGTATATGCTTGTATTTACTGATTTTCAATTTTTTTATTATGTGCTTGTTGTTTTCTAACCATTTTTCTTTTCTTTTGTCTTTTTCTCGTTTAGGTAAGTTCGATTTCTTCACCACGTTATTCTGTTTCGACCTTGATAAGGGAATGTTTTGAGGTGATTGAACGAAGGACCTTGGTAAGTGGATGTGCCCGCAGACATTGTGGTCATTTGTCTTTATTATTATTTAGGGAAATCTACCCTTTAGTTACGTTATCTCAATAACTGTGCGATTGAGAAGAAATTGAAACTTAGAACTACCAGTCAATTACATAAGCCATTAATCGGAAAACGAAAAACTCGCTTGAAAATGTGAAGAGCAGCAGAAAAAGGGGAAGACCATGCGTTAAAGTGAATGGATGGATTAGACTGCACGATCGAAAACATTGGCGCGCTTTATTCATAGGGTCAACAGGGGTCGGCAAAGACTCGAAGGTATTTAATTACCAACGTTAAAAATCATAACATCCATTGGAATTTCAATTTTCTTCTGCTTAAATATTATTCCAAGTGGTCATGCTTCCTGTAATGCACTACAGTGATTCTGAGCAGCAGAAAAAAAATGATCCATGTCATGACATATTTTAATTAAGGCAACAAGGAATACTTTGTTTTTGTAGCAATATATAGTCGCCTTTCTGTTGCATAGAGCACAATCCCAATTTCCACCAGACTAATAAACCTAGGGGGCACACGAGGCTTATGTCCATGCGCATATCAAGCGCACGTAGCGCGATGGAGACACGTAAATCGTGAATACACACTCGCGCTCAGTTTGACGCCATATCTGAAGAGAAAAATAAAAAAGTTTTTGGACGCTCCGCTGGCAGCAACACATTATCTTTCCACTGACGCGCAAGTTCTCCACGTGTGTCATCCTCGCCTTCATAGAAGAGATAGAGGCGGCATGGGAGAGAGGAAAAAAATGCGAAAAAGTTTGTTTCTGTTGTATGTCGACGTACGGCGCCTGTAACAAAAATAGTCGTCATTGTTTGCACTTCGCCTAAGCGTCGCGCTATTGACCATCTGTCATGAAAAATTGATTTGTGTCGGTCCTCACGCTGAGCGTGGACGTTTAATAAGCTGCTTGCTGCCAGCGAATTTGGTGGAAACTGTTTTTTTTTTCTCGTTTCGCCCCTCTCTCGCAACTTGCCAGCGAAAGAAATTGTTGTTTTGCAACTCGCTTGACAGAAACTCTTTGTTTATTGTTGCGTTGACACGTGATTGAATGGGATGTGTATGGCGTAATGTTGAATCGGCAAATAGGTTTTTTGCTGGTGCTGTGACGTTTTTGGCATTGCGTTTGGCTGAGATTCTGTAAACGGCAAAGTATTTATTGCGTAAATTGAAAGCATATCTGTAAAATGGCACGAATTATTTTACTTTTTTTTTTTTTCTAAACTTTGATTTAGTATGTGGTTTAAAATCACGATTAATGAGAAGAAAAAAAAATAAAACCTATTTTTCTTTTTCACTTATTTTTCAAAACGAATTTCTTATTTGCAAGCCACTGTGCAAGGGTACTATGTGTTTGAATTTATATATTTTGTAAATTGGTGTTGAATTTCGACTATTGCATTATCTCAATTCAATTCCAATTGTTCAATGATTTCTTTTATTTTGCTATTTTTATGGATTAACGAATTGAGCTATTTTGATGGATTAACGAATTGAGCAGATACATGTTTTAAAAAAACAAACCTGGAGTTCATAAAATCGATATTTTGTACTAAACTATTAACGAGAGCGTTAGCTTGTCAACGGGCTTCCCATTTGACAGGTTTCATATTTTGCTAGCCGCTAATGGGGAATAAAATAGCAGTTACCGCCGCCAGATGGCACTGCATTTTTTCATCTTCCACATCAACTTAACGCCACTGTTCGAAAAATTATTTATAGCGCGTTTTACGTTAATCCAATTGCGACAAACGGACTCGTACCTACAGTACATAGGATCACGAAGAATTTAGAAATATGTACGTCCATAATTGTATAGCAAACTATAGCACATTTTTCTGTATTTTCTTCGTCAAGTATCATAAAAACAATAGGTTTTGCGCAGTTTGGTATTGAACTCAGAAAGCTGTTTTGAAATTGAAGGGCCTTGAAAGATCGGGAATCCGCGTGGTCGTTCATGCGGAGTTGTGAGCGTCGATTCCCCGCTGCGGCCACGCGCGTCCAGCCGTGGAGAGAGCGAGAATAGCTACAGGAGAAATTTCGTGAGGCTACATCCCGCGTCCGACTGCACCGCGATCTCGCGACTCAGACATTGCTGATGCGGCGCAATGGGTCTACTGAGGACGTTCGAAATGGAGTCGAATTGCATAATATCGGAGTTGGTCACGTTCAATGGAGGCGAAGATTGTACGAGCGAGTGAACAGAGAGCGTCTGGCAGCCATTTTTAGCAGAGTTATTTCGGTGTCATGAGCAGCTTGAATGTCGCCAGGATTTCACCTTGAAAAAAAAAAAAAAATGGAGAGAGAGAGAGAGAACGGAGTGTATCGAGTGGGGTTGGCGCGCTTTTTTGTCTTCTCCGAAGCGGGCGGGCAGGAAAGAGTGCGTGCATTCGTTTGGTGGAAATATCGTGTCGGTTGTCGATAATGCCGTCGCCTGTCAATCCCGCTGCTGGCGTCACTGAAAATTGCTCCCGGTCCGCGACCAGCTGCTTCACAGTCGGTGCATGATTTACCAGTCTTCCTCTTCAGACCCCCCCCCTTACATGGACAATACTCGGTGGACAAATGGAAATCGCGTGCCCTGTTGTGAAAAGTAAAGTAGCCCAGTCGGTATGGCACCCGACTGCGGCTCGGTCCCGAGTTTGATTCCCGAAGCTGGCTTTCATTCAGTCGATCCCGAGATACTGGTGAAAATGCCCCCCCATCCCCCGCATATTGTCATAGCAGCACGAGGGGCATAGAAATGGGTGGGGATATTAATTATTTGATACGTACTTTGTATTTTTTTTTTTGCATTTTCAAATCATGTAGTAAATATAATTACAGAAGATTAAAATATCGTCAGATATTTCATCATCAGATTCAGATCATCATTATCGTCAGATATTAGATCATAAGAAAAAAACGTCATCAGCTACGAATGTTCATCGGAAGTTAAAAATAAAGTATATAAAAAACATGTGAATGTAAATTATATGAAGACGCT
>JAUJYS010003742.1:0-12728 GCA_033995665.1 Melogona broelemanni | reverse complement strand
GGGTTCGATTCCAAGTGCAGCCGATCGTTGATTGGCTCGCGGTACTGCGCGGAGGAAGGCAATGGCAAACCACCTCTGTATTCTGCCGAGAAAAACGCAGATGTCGGGGGATCGAGGGTCAGGGTCCGGAGACGACACGCTGCTGTTAAAACCAGTCCCAGGACTGACTAACCAACCAACGGGTAGTAACGGCATTAGACACGGTACAAATAAAAATCGCGATACGTTCGAGGAACTGCAAAGAATTATTAAAGTTCGAAAATTGCGTTAAAAAATTAAATGACTGCCGCACCGAACTTATTTATTTTTGCGTCGACCCCTGGGTTCGATTCCCAGGGTATCGGCGCAAGTGGACAATCTTTGAATACAGGTAATGATGCAGCACTGCAAAGATGAACACAATTATTAAATAATAACTCATCATTTCGCGGTTGTTGTTTTTTCTCCTCTAAATTCAATATCGAAATATGCGAATGCATATGACAAGCAGATAATTAGTTACATTGCGTTTTTATTTACTTTTTCTTCTAAATTCAATTAAGAGTAAAACAATACTCTTAATGCTAATGGAAAGCTCGACAAGCACATACATGTAATTCTCGGGATTAGGAAGCTGCTCTTATGGTTGCAAATGGTCGTAATGTCTTATAAAATATGATCTACAGCTGTCAAAATATTCTCCAGTAAAAGAAAATCGAACAACCTCACCTTATTAATGGTGGTGATGGTGGCGGCCCGTTGCTGGTGGTTGGGGAATGCTTTTTAGTATCAGGCCGATTTGTTTGGTGTTTTTTGGTTTGAATTTTTTTCCTCCGACTATTAAACAATGCAATTAAAAAGGTGCCTTTTTTCTGGTACCAAACATTAATAATATAATAGACAAAAAAGTTATTTTTGCAATGACCATGAGTTTCGACAATAGAAACCAGCTTATGGAACGTGAGCGAATTTTTATAAGGCTTCTTGTCTATTAGGAATGTTTTGCCAACAAATCACTCGACGCGCATATTTTTTTGTATCTCTTTTCCAGCAACCAGTGTTGGGGTACGTTTCTTTGTGAAACGAACGTGTTACTGTTCCCGTTCCTACATCAAATAAAATGAACAAAGCCGTTCCGGAGAGGCCGAGATAACCGTGTTTGATTTTAGAAAAGGATTGATTTAGTTTCTTCAATTAACAATATAAATAAATTAAAAAGTGAATAAAAATGTTTCCTTATTACGAGCGTATCAAAAGTTTTGCATTCTTTTCAATATTAAAATTTTAACATTATTCATTTTAATAAAAAAAAATTTTAAAGCAGTTGAACTAAACCATTTGTCGTTCCTCAAATAATTGAAACGATTTTGGAAGATTAAAAAAAAAAACGTTTAAATATTGTTTACAATCAAATCTTTAATCATAAGATATTTTCTTAGTTTTCAAAATTCGCTTAAAATGATGCCGCTTTGAACCTTCCTTACAAGTAATAGCAACGAAGACGTTCTAATCGTTCCTTGAAAAAGGAACGCGTTCCTAGGAACGAGACGACTCAACACTGGTTGTAACATTCAACATCGTCCCTCTTGGAAATTTCTGTAAACCTTTTAGCCACGGAACATTATAACTAAAAAGCGGCCCTGGCCTGAGAAAAAAAATGGCGACATTCTGACTCCTTAATGCGGCGAAGTAAATTATGGTCGGTCACACTGCGGGTGGCAATTTTCGTACTTTTCTCACCAAAAAATCCCCATACCCCGCTGGCAACATTATCGCGTTTCTTGAAGAGCCGAGGTAAATCTGGTCATCCATCTTGAGGAGGAGTCCCCCGCCATCCCGTGCATGAGGATGAGTCGGAACTCGAGAAAGGCGGAAATCCAGCTTGGACGATGTTTAGCGCCCTCCCCCCCCCACCAACAAATACATCCTCTTGAGATCAGAATCCTGTTGGAATCAATACGGTGCTGTAGTTTTTAAACAAAGTAAATTTAATAAAACTTAATTTTTCGGATACGTCCTTTTATTTATATACATTAACGTATGAATTTTATATTTCAGAATTTGAGACGTTGACACCTTTAAATATCGGACTAAGGCATTTGCTGGTATTTTATTAATTTATACGTACAGTTTTTGTTGTGTATACTTTTGTTGTACGCTGAAATATCACTAAATATGTTTTAATTAATTTGACGATCTTGGCGCAGGCTGTCGTTTATTCGATCCCGGGGTGTTGGTGAAAATGTTCCTCTCACATATTGTCATAGCAGCACGACCAGTTAATTGTTTGTTAATTTTTCGATGGCAATACACAATTCGTTAATGAATAACTGCATATATAGCGGTGGATGCTCGTTTATCTTGTGCAAATGTCTTGAAAGTAGTAGAGCTAGTACTAGCTGTACTAGCGCTAATACGCATATTGTTATTACCGGAAAAAAAGAACGATTTCCTTATTTTATTTTCAATCAGTAATTCCATGCAGACCCAAGGAGAATAAAAAACAACATCTTCCGTGCAAGTTCATCGTGACTTGTGGGAACAAAACCTAATTTCGAACAACAGAAACGTAAGGGGCAATATAATGAATGACGGCTGCAGCGATACGTCATAAAACCCAGGAATTTCGAGCATCATCTAAAGCAACCTACTGTTATCTTAATTACAAAAAAAAAAAAAAAAAAATACACAGCCGGTCAACCACTATAGGAAACGATAGATTCATCATCATAGGCCGTTCCAATCTCTCTTGAAATTGTTTGTTGGAGAGGATGGAGGGGGCGGGGGATGCAGGCGCTCCCGGGGAAAGACTAATTATAGTGTTACATACATTCAAAAGATCATCATAGACAAGGAGTTATCTAATAAATTTAGTAAGAAGTACTGGTTCAAGCGAAGGTTTATTTGTGATGGTGGGACAGTGGGGGCACCAGCCCATGGCGCGTAAGAATTTTAAGTATTAACCATTGAAATTAATTTCATCCAAATTTAAAGGCACAAGATCATCGATTGTGATAGCGTTATTTTATTATTTGTGAATACCAAACTGTTTAATGTGCTGCTTGTTTATTGTCATATTAATTATTGCTTTCGAGTCGATCATCGAGTCATGTTAATTACTTGGCGATATCGAAAGCGCTATTTAATTGCGATTATTGTTTGCACTAATGGCAATGGAAAATATATATACATGTGCATGTATGTATGTATATATAAGCTATATTTAAAGGGGCACAAATTGTTGTTTGTATAATTTCTATGAAATATCATAAGTGATCATTACCGGTACTTCAATAACGATGAAACCATATTTTTTTTGCATTGCGAGTAACATTGTGAAAAAATACATTATTGCCGATTTACACATCTATGGCTCCCCAATTCGCAAAGTTCACGTTGAATAACCCCATCCCCGGTAAATGAGGTGGGTGTTCATACAACGTTTTGCCCGGGGCGATTGACTCGAGAGGATAGCCTTGGCCCTCGACCGAAGCTGGCATCCACGCGATTAAGAAGAAAAAAACGAAAGACGATATCTATTCAAGCGGGAAGGAAATGCAGGTAGAAAGATAAAAGATACCTGGTTGCATGGTTGGAGTAGGTGGGAGGGGTCATTAGAGTGCTGGCGGTGGTGGTGGTGGTCAGTGTTGGGTAGGAACGGAACGGAAAAGTTTAGTTCCTAGAAACTGGTGCCTTTTTTTTAGGAACATAGGAACGCCTAGGTTCATTTTATTTCTGTAACTGGAGGTACTGGAAAAGGAACTGGCTCGATTATTTGAGGAACTGGAACGAGGGTTCCTTTTTTGAGTACAGGGTTCCTTTTGCAATAACTTTCAGTTTTATAAGTGTACAATTTTCCAAAGTGTGTCGTCAGCGGAACAATCTTTCAGCATCAAACAGAAACTGCTAAATATTTTGATACGTTCAAAGTTTTTGGTCTGAGTTCGTAACAGTTGTCCTGTAGATTACTTCCCGCAAATGTTTTTTTTTTTTAATTAATCGAAAGAACGGAAAAAAGGGTAAAAGTTCCAGGCAAGGAAAGGAAATTCCGAACGCCAAGCTTCCTTTTAATGTTTAAAAACTGTAACGGGAACTGGTTCTTTTTCATTAGGAGGAACGGTAACTGGAACTGATTCCTTTTGAAAAGGAGTGCAGGGAGGCAGTGGCCATATGGGTGGGTGATGGGGTGGGGGGAAGGCCGACGTGCCGTTGTGACTTCACGTGCCGGAAACCGTCGCGTCGGACGTTGGTAACACGGCTACGGGGCTCTGTCTCCAGCCGTGTTGGATAATCGGGATAATGTAAATCTTGTTTTTATTTTTTGTTGGTTCGACTCGCACGCGATGCCGTTTCAAGACTGGTCCGCAGGTTTGGATAAAGTATTTTCCTCGCTAGAGGAAAACTAAAACATCAAGTCTGGAAAAAAATCGAGTTCGATTCAGGGAAAGCTAGAGAAGCTGATTTTCAGTTTTCAGTGTGTATACGTTACTGCGATTATTGCTACGATTTTAAATATTTTTTCCAATATTATTTATTTTTATTTTTAAAACTTTTTAATTTCTCTTGGCATGAACTTTGATTGTCTGTTTCAACTTCTTTTGGGTTCAATTGAATGTTTATGAGCACTAAAAACTCAAAATGGCCACAAAATTGTAATTTTAGTACTTCTCAGACAAAAGAATCACTTGGGCAATAAGAATCACTTGTGCAATTTCACTTGGCATTCATATTTGAACTCTAAGAAAGTCCTAGCTTCGCCCGGGATGAAAAAGAGGGAATCTTTTTCACAAATTCTATTTTTTTTTATTTATTAAAATGAAATAGGGAATTATTGTCGAAACAAAAACGTTATTCAAAAATTGGGAATTATTCCCACAAGAGATTGTGTTTTTAACGCACTCAAAGTCATTGTGAAGGCGCTTGTAGGGGAGAACCAGCCACGGACGACACACGTACATACCATTTTCATTCTTATAGTACAGATTTGTAGTACAAGTGACGGGTCTGAGGAGAGGATACACGTCAGATCCAGGGACTCACTATTTCTCTCTCTCTCTCTCTCTCTCTCTCTCGCCCGGCGAGATCGACGAGCGTGTGTGACTCCCACCTGTCTGTTACGCCAAAACATGACGGCCAACTTTGAGAGCGAAAGGTTGGGCACGTCGTCCAATATTGTAATCCAATCCGGTTGTGGCAGGGATCTCTTCTGGCGAATGTCGCGAGACCTGTTTCCTTATTGCCCCCGCCGCAGCATCATCAACTCCTTCCTACTTTCCATTTTCTTTTTCTTTTTCCCATATTTTTTTGTTTTTCTACATACAACGCGTCTTCCCTCACACGCACACTTATCAGCTGTCGGATAATGGCTAAGGAGAGACACGCGAATCAGTTCACCGCACACACACTAGCTGGCGTTCTGTTTCAAAATAATAATAATAATTCCCTTATGAACTTTCCGAGTGAATTAAGCAATTTAAAATCCCTTCGCAATTTTATTTTTTTAAATAATTTCCAAGTAGAAAAAGAGCATAAATTAAAAAAAATGATAATGTGGTTTTTTTATCGACTAACGTTGGGTAACAATTTCCGACTTCGGCTTTAAAATAATAAATACGTACGTACGTACCGATGGCTCAGTGGGTATGGCGACATCCTATGAAACTGACGGTCCCGGGTTCGATTCCCGGCGCAGGCTTTCGCTAATTCGTTAGCCTGGGGTACTGGCGTCACCCCTGAGCTTCCATTAGGGAGTCTAGAGCTTAGGGGTGGATCCTGCAGTCTGGTTATCCTAGCTGCCATTCCCCTTCCCATCCCATCCCTGCCCCTCGCACATCTCCATAGAGACACAATTACAATTACAATTTGTACCCGCGAGCAGCCCCGGGTGGGGGGCCTATTGCGGGGGTCAAGTGACCAGTCTACGAAATAAGCTGTTTCGTTGTTTTTTTTAATACGAGGGTGCAGTAATCCTGTAGTGCACTAGGCGCTACGGTGATTTAAAAAAATAATAATAATTAAACTTTCTTAATGACCTTTTCTAAGAGAAATAAGCAATTTGAAATCTCTTTTAAATTTAAATTTTTTTATTACATTTCTAAACACAAAAGGAGAAAATTAATGGAAGCAATTGTAATTATGTGATTTTTTTGTGAACTGGTATTTATCGTGGCCGTTTTTGTCTGTTTTATGGTAGATCATTATAATTTTTAAGAAAGAAAAAAATTAATTATGAAACAATTTCAATTGTAAAAAGAAATGGTCACAAAATAAAGGTAATCGATAATTTCACTTTTCAAAAAATTGAAATAATGACCTTATGTGAAATTTTTGTGAGAAAAAGTTTATTTGAAATTTTCATGATTTTTATTTGTAGAATTTTCAAGGTTTAATATATTTCTTCTCGACATTTTTATGTAATTTTATTAAATAATTTTCTTTAGTTTTCTGTTTTTTTATTCAAAATTTTTGCGCGAAGTTGTCTAAAATATCAAGTAAAAAATGATGCAATGCATTATTGATGCGTCTGCCAGTCAAGAGTTGACGCAATCGTCTTTGAACTTGGATTGCTGTCAAAAGTCAGCATCGAGCAAACGTCTTGATTGTCAATCGATGCATGCAATAGATGAAGACATTTTAAATATGTTCATCGATTTGATTGAAACACCCTGTATAAAGCATTTAATTATATTAGGCTTCAACGCCTCCTCATCGAGGGAGATTGTCCCGAAACACCTTGTACGGCTTGGCGAAACCTCATTAAGTGTGCACGTTCTTGACCCTGAACTTATTATTTTTATAAACGGTTCGTGGGTGTACGTTTGAGTGTCCAACGTCAACGTATAGGCATCGCCGCGACGCTAATTTCATCGATTTTGGGGAGTTGGCTCCTAATATACGATTTACTGGCCGACTTATCTAACAGCATCGCAATAAAGAAAAAAACGAGCCCAGCTACGCAGTACGTGTTTATGTTTTGAAATTGGGGGAACGTATTTCAGTGGGTTGTTGATAAATAATTTCAGGCTTCTCGCCTTTGGTTTTTTTGGGCGTCTTGAAAGTGGCGTTGTAGTGGGCGACCAATATTTTCCCTAGAGGGCGCCGTCGATGTTTGCTTTATTTTTTAGTTGTGTGAAACCAGTTCGAGCCGAACCAAGATGGCGTCTCTATTTTATTTCCAATGAACAGAAATACCAGAAGTCAGTTATATATATTTTTTTTGTTTACAATGAGGTTCTGTATCTCTCTTAGTGCTCGAGGTTATAGTAAAGGGGTCATTCATTTTAGCCACCCTAAGATCCAATAAACGAGTGCCTGCGTCGGGAATCGAACCCAGGACCGTCGCATCATAGACTGTCGTAATACCAACTGGTGTGGGTAACGGTAAATGGTATGGCTGCTTAATGCCTTTTATGTGGAGACGAAATAGATGATAGAGATGTATTTGCCGGAAGAGGTCGCTTCACGCTATGGCGCGAGAAGCTGTAGTTCTGGTTATTATTTTCGCAGGTCCGACGAAAATGATGTCATAATTTGGCAGTGGACACATCATATTATGGACCACCCCCTCCAAAATAGGCGAAGATCACTAAAGAAACGTTTGTTATGAATTTTTCATTTTATTTTAATTATGTTCAAATTGACACTCGAACAGTTATGGTCATTTGTCCTGGATAAAAATGAACTGCTTTGTAGCTAAAATTCGTTGAAACTCATTAGACCGCGAATAAAACTCATTGTACGCTAAAAAAATATTAAACAAGCTTTTTTTAGCGTTCGGTTCGAACTAGGGGGATTTTAATGGGATCAAAAGCATTTAACGCAATAAAGATCAATGGGAAATGTTTTTAAAACATTTGACAGTGTTAAATGCGTCCAAATGCATCTGGAAAATGTAATTGTAATCAATATGCTTAAATTGTATCACTCCTTACGCGTGTGAACGATATCAAAAAGCCATCGATTTCAAAATACCAATCAAAGAGCAATTAAAAATTAATTGAAAGCATTTGACCCCGTAAATGCACAGCAGAATATTGCTAAGGCATTCGAGCAGTGATCTGTTCGTCCATTGGGCATAATTTACAAATGAATGTGGATGGAAGTGTCCCACGGGAAATGTTGTATGTAGGTTCTCATGTTAAAATAAAAAGAATATTTGTCTGCAGAATGCGGCAATTTAAGTTTTCGATATCGTTGATTTAGTCACGCACAGGCAAGTACGCCTCTTAAGAAAATGCAGCTTGCACTCTCAATGCATGCGTGCCGATGCAAGCGTGAAATGACCGCCATAAAATTCAAATACAACCAGAGTGAGAAAGGGTGTCTTCGTGAAAAGCATATTGAAAATAGAAAAAATCTGAAACACTCTCTGATAACATCTTTGCCACGTGTAGACGTACACATTTATGTATAGTGCCTGAAGAATTATGTGTGCAGTGCTGGTCACAATAAGTAACTAAGAATAACTTTTCTTTGACATACTTGTAGTCCGTCTTCAAAATCAAAGTGGTGTCCATGGAAAAATAAGTTACGAAACTTCTTCAAACTTTAAAAATACATGTAATTGAGTAATGATTGAGTAATGTTTTTTCTGTTTAAATTAATTGACCACAAAATCAAAAGCACCTAATTCGCTGTTAAATACGTGTATGACAACACTCATTTTGTCAGTAGCTGATTGAATTTATTAAATTGATTCAATGCCAGAAACTGATTTAATTTATGCCGATGAGATGCTTAATTTTCATCAAGAGCGAAAGACTGAAATCTAAACTGTTTTTATTTTTATTGTCGCCCAAAATGCGGTTATCTTTTTATGAATTGTATGCATGTGATTATAACCACTTAAAAATAGAAGAAAAAAATATTGATTAAATGTATCGATTTAATATTTAAAAATGCATAAAATATATCTTAAATGCTTCAAGCACTTTCATCATTCTTACTACGGTCCACATCATTTTACAAATACATGCTACACGGCGTCCTAAGTCACTTGTTGTGACCCGCACTGTAGTGTGGCCCCTAATAGGCGATTTACCCAGGGTGCATTGCGGTCCGTATGCAGCTGACGCGAGAAATCATACGCCGGTACATTATATTAATTTGCATATACGTAACATGTATACGAGTTGGGCAATGGAGTTGTTACTTAGACGCTCGTAGCCAAACTGACTGAGGTGTTACATTAGACGGTCACGTGTCCCCAATCAGTTAAGACTGCTCCAAAAGGAACGCCAATAAACATTATGGCCACGTCGCCCACGTCGAAGAGAATTCCAGAGGGAACGGGGGTCAACGACTGATACGAGTTCATCCCTTCTGGGTCCCAGTCAAGACAACAATAAGTTTTTTTTGGCTTGAGTGCATGGACGTAACATAACTTTGATGATAGACTAGTGCGGCCCCCGTGGCTCAGTGGATATGGTCACAGTCTACAGAGCGGGTGGTCCCGGGTTCGATTCCCGGCGCAGGCTTTCGTTTATTCGATCCTGTGGTACTGGAATGTGCCCCTCACACATTACCACAGCGACACGAGGGGTACAATAACCTCCTGTAGTGCTATTCACTACAGTTATCCGGAATAAAAAGAAATGATGACATTTTTGCTTTGATTTAGCGTTTGCATGAATAAATGTTTGACGAATTAATAAATAAGTTGAATAAAAGTCTGGCAACAAGACACATATTGTATGTAATAATAGTGTACGACGACTAGGACAGTACAAATAAAGCTGAAGGCTGGCAGTGTTAGGTAGGAACGGAATGGAAAAGTTTCTTTCCTAGAAACTGGTTTCTTTTCTGGGGAACTTTGGAACGTTCGAGTTCTTTTTCCATGGAAGGAACGCTTGTAAAGGTTTCGTTCCATTTTTTCACGAACTGGAAGGGTCGTTCCTTTTATTGTGTGCATGACATTTAAGTAATTAATATTTAAATATTAAGTACTCTATAATGCACCTCTTATCCTTAAAATATTGAATTGTTGAAAAATTGAATATTGAATTACTATTGGATTTGAGATATTTTCATCCGTTCAGAAAGTGATTTATTCGTTATTTTAATATTTTTATTTTTCCAGGTTCCTTTTCAATATAAACTAATAGCATGTCTGTAACGGTTATGTTCCTTTCAATTTCTATAGGAACTGGAACGGGTTCTTATTAAATATTTTAAATGGAAAGAACCCAACACCGACGGCTGCAAGCATGAGCCTAAACGACCGAATGTTAAAAATACCTTTTGTCATCGACTAGATAGGACCTCTTATGAGTTATTAAAATGAGTGGCGGTACTGTACAAGTTCCGATCGTTCGTTCGTTCGAATAAACGAATAGATAGAAGGATTCAAATGAGTCTCCCAAGTTCTCAGGAGAATAGTGCCATTATACGGTAGGTTGTCCACGCATAGGTGCTAGAGACCGCGGCGACTCAAAAGGATCGCGAGTTAACTGTATTTCCCATTGTTCGGTTAGCTCAAATTGGGAAGCTGCCAGCACACCAGCCACACAGTGACGCGCGTGGGGGGGTTGAAGGCGGCCACGCCCTGGACAGTGGCGGAAAATCCGAGACGCCCACACAGGGTCAAGTGGCTCGACCAAGGTCTCCTCAAGGCGAACGGCACTGGAGAGCTCGCCGCCAATTTGCCGTTATTAAGGTGGGTCCAGGCTAGTATCAAATCCGCGTATAATAATCGCGATTTTGATACTGATAGGAACTAGAGAATGCTTGGTTCTGTATCGAATGCGTGTATCATTTTTGCGTATCTTTAGTTTTTCAGTATTGGCTCGCGCAGTCTCAAACTTAAGACAAATATGGCCGCTCAAGCATATATTTGTGCATTATCAAAATCCCTATTCCTAAGTACATTTGCAAAGTACAAAAATAAATAAAGTAATGTAATGTTGATAAATACTGAGATGTTCCTGCACTCATTCTTTTGACCACTCTGCCATCATATTTGCACTATAAATATAACAAAAACTTTATAACCAAAAAAACTGATGAAGGATCGTGTTGACGAGGATCGTGGAAAAGGGGGAATGCGTTACCTACAGTGATCGCGGGAAAGATACTGCCCGTCCACATTGTCCGCATCTGTATCACGTATCATTCTTTGGTGTATCAGGGACATTACGACACTTGTTGGGAGCAACAACGATCCGATCATTATGTTATGTCGGCCGCCAGTGGCTTAGTGGATATGGTCACGGACTACAGAGCGGGTGCTCCAGGGTTCGATTCCTGGCGCAAGCTTTCGTTTATTCGATCCTGTGGTACTGGTATGTGCCTCTCACACATTGCCACAGCAACACGGGGGGTATAATAACTTCCTGTAGTGCTATTCGCTGCAGTGAGCAGGAATAAAATAAAATGAAATAATAATTTGGATACGGGATTTTTGGTTTAAAAAAATTGATACAGAACGATAGGCGGACTTGATATGTGTGATATGTGGGTCCAGACTAATGTCTGGACCCACATTTGGACGGCAGCTGAGGGGCGTTTGGGGAGAGAGGGGTGCGAAAGCGACTGTGATACGCAGTGGCAGAAAACCACTAGGTAAATATTTAGTTGGCTCATCAAATGTATCTGGATGTACGTGCGCGGAATAGATCGGCCGTCGTCGCGCTTGATTGCGGGGCAAGTGGAAAAGTGAATAGAAAAAGCAATTGTCGTTTTTGACGGTGCCAGAATTTAAATGACAATGTGAAGGTCCTCACACAGTATGATGATGCGAAGGTCTTGTTGAGACAACACAAAAATAGAACGGTTTCAGCGCCGCCATCGACGAAGGCGTGCACAGAGATGTTATCGACATTTTTTCGAAGAACTGGAAAGTCCGGTTATAATATAGTTATTTGTTAAAAATAGACATTCTTTTATGCTTACTTCGAGATTGGCTATTGTCAAGAGCCAATTTAATTTCTAATTTTTGAGCCACTGTGAAAGTGTGAGTTCAAAATGCGCTTTACATATAAAATTATTTTATTCACTACTTCACTTATGCAGTGATCTCGCTCATCTTTTTATCAATGAAAATGAGAAAGTGTAACCTAGACCACTTAGGAAACGTGACGGCAACTTTAAAGCGCTTAGTAATTACGAGAAATAATTACTAAGCGTTTTAAAGTTTCCGTCACGTTTCCTTAATGGTCTAGGTTACACTTTCTCATTTTCATTGTTCTTAAATCGGCTCCTATATACTGTCACGGACCCCCCATTTTTCGGTCCGTGAGGTGGCGCCACGCCCATTTTTTCGCTGACCACCCTCGAGGTGGCGCTAGTAATTGTATACTGGTTTTTAAGCAAAATGATCTTTTGACCTTGAACTTCTGTCCTGCAGCTAAAATTTGCATAATTAATTTTAAGATGTCTGTTGGCCCATTGGCCCTATTGTACTTACAATTTTATAGGGGTTTTAAGACCAGTTTAAAGGTCTATCAAGAGTTTTTTCTAAATGCCAAAGTGCCAAACAAGTGTTCTGGTCATGGAGACCAAGATTGTATTTTCACGAGTTGAAGGAGTAGAATCCGAGCAAAGTGCACCTAAATAATTAAAAGCAGCATAATGTACTTGAGATTTTAAGCTCAGAACCAAGTCTGTGCGAATTTTCAATCAAAAGATATGAATATTTTTCTTTTGCGTGTCCGAGGCCATCGGCCCGCCCTTGGTGCCGAGGCCAACCTGTACCTGGCTGTCCTCAGCCTGTTCTGTTTGGAATTTTTCCAATCTGAAAAGAGTTTATTAAC
>JAUJYS010003741.1:0-12728 GCA_033995665.1 Melogona broelemanni | reverse complement strand
GGGACCGTAGGCTCATGAGCCATCGGTTAGTACGCTTCCCAGCAGCGGGATTACAGAAACGCGCCACCGCTCCCAGCGAATATACATGTACAGTGCATGTGCAGTACTAACAAATTGGTCAAATGTTTGTAAGTATAAACATTTGACCAATTAGATTATTTAGCCGGTTGATAATTTTTTTTATTTAAAAACAATAATATATCCTTGTTTTTAGTGCATTCTCGATTTCAGTGTGAAGGATCATTAAAGGACTTTGGGGAAACGCATTGGTGAAACGTGTGAAAATCATTTAGATGTTACTTCGAAGCTAATTGGGGAATTGACTCTAGGTTTTTGCATGGAAAAAGGTTTACCTTATAAAAATGCACTATTGAGCTGTATAGGATATGATAAAATTATTTTACAAGAAAGAACAGCGCAACCAGTAATCCTATAAAGGATACCCTCACGTTCCTTGTGAGCTGAGCACGCGAAAATTCTAATTGGCATTTGAGAGTGAATTTAATTTCGAGAGAACCAAACAATAATTCCTAATTAGCTTCGAACCACCACTTCAACACCAGTGGACCCATTCCCAGTATTTGGTGGGAGGGGAAATTTATCGATAAACAAGTATTATGGAATGGTGCTGAAACCAGTTCCGGATCATAATAAGGTGCTTCGGCGGCGCGGGAAAACTAAACCGAAGCTGATGAAACACAAATCCCTCTTTTATCTTGGCCCGCTGCGCTGAGCCGGGATTTTTTACCACGCAAAACGTCAGCAGCCAACGCCAATGACGTATCAACAGTGGCATCGCCTCCTGAGACCAGCGAGCGTTAAGTGCCTGAACAGAATAAGTGACGATCCTAGCGGATTTTATCCTCTTAACGTATGTCCTTTGGTGATATACGTATCATATGCATGGTAACGTGAAATTTATATTTTACAGGAAAGGGGGTCAATTATTTTTTACTGCCATGTCAAATGTCTTCGTTATAAGTTGCAAAGTTGTGGTCAATTTTAAATACCAGGAATTTTAGAAAGTATTAATTAAGTTTTCAATGTACTCGTAGAGTTGTGTCTTAAGACACCTTCCATGGAAGCCTTTGAAAAGCTATGCAATGCCAGTGAAGGCTCTTAAATTAATGATTATGTTAGTCTTAAACTCTGTCTTTCTCCTGAGAAAATACATGCACGTTTAGAGAAGAAAATTAGTTAGAATCACCACTAATACGAGATTTAAAATATAAGCCCGCCGAATCTGTTTAGCGAGCAACTTTTACGAACTTTTCCAAAAATCCGAGCATAAAAAGCTTGCTGAGAAAGATTCTACCAACTCCGATCATCCATTTACCCTTGAAAAGTTCGTAAAAAATGCTCGCCAAGCAAAGATTCGCCGAGCAAAAGCTCTAATGTAAAACCTGTATTAGTGGAACTACCGGTTGTTTGAAATTCGGGTCTCAGGAGATGGCAAGCTCGTCACAATCAGCGCAAACGGCGCACTTTTATATACATGCCGACCAGTTTTCCCCTCGCGTTTGGTGTCGGCGGCCATTTCTTCGCTGATACCGCATGCGACTCGCATGCAAATTTGCGCGGTTTACAATTTCACGGTAAATTGATAAAACCAAAGAGTGAGCCGACGCCGTCGCCGCCACCGCATCAACCACCGTTCACGCCTACTTGTCCTTTAAATTTTAATTTTCCTTTTCGCTGCCTGTGCGTGCGCCGTGAAAAGCTTCTCTGGTCTAACTAACTGGAATACCGTTCGCCGCCAAGTTACGCTGGCGGGTACTTTTTTCGTGTTGGGGGGGAGGAAGTGGTGGGAGGGAATGCATACCGAAAATCTGTGCTATGCGCGTTGTTTTCCTTTAAAATATTTCAGCTGGGTAGGAAATTTTAACTTGTACTTAGCGAGTTATTTAAGAGTTCTACATGATGTGATTTTAAATATTCTTAAATTTAGTTTGACTAAAGCGGTTTTAATACATTCATCGTATTTTATCCTAAGACAAGAAATTCAATTAAACGTACATGTATAATTTATTTTGGAAAATACTGTCAATGAGCAAAAAAAATATTTTAAACGTATTTACGAGTATATGAGTAACTTATTAGTTTCTTGAATTTAATTTAAATTATATTTATTATTTACGCATATTTGGGTGATTTCGAATAATAATAGCGAAAATATTCAATTTTCTGTATTATTTGACATCCCCGTAAACCAACGTCTTAATGCTAAAATTAATTTTACCATTGTTTGCAAACAAATAATACTTTGGCTTTTAAAAGTCTTTTTCAATGTTTTTGATGTCAGCTTTTCCCAGCAAGGGCAAGGTCACAGATACCTTTCCCCAATACGTTTTAAAATTACATATTTTTATGATCAATATTCATTCAAAACAACGGAATTAACCAAAAAATTGAAGATAATGGAAAAAAATTCAGTTTGGCTTGGTGAATAGAATTTTCCGTTTCTCAAACACAAACCGCACAAACTTTTTAAAAGGCGCTTTTCTATCAGCAACGCATTTATTTCAACCGAACCGACGTCGCTGGGTGTAGGCGGGTAATCTGGCAGCACTGTCGTCTACCCACCACCCCCACATCCCAACCCCCACCCCTCGCCTTCGCTTGGTGGTGCCAGTAATGGGGTAGGCTGCGCGCGTCTCTCGCCACTGCATCAAATTGCCTGCAAATAATTAGAGTAGTTTGTAAAACCGATAAAGCTTTATTCGGTGTCGGTCCCCGTGTTCGGTAGTAAATTCGTTGAGCCGAAAAAAAAAACCCAGCCCACTCCAACGAACACGAGGGCGAACCACCCGCAAACTGCTCCTGCTAACGGCAATGGCGAAAATAAAAATCGTAAAATTCCCCCAGAGTCCCCGCTCCAGTAGCGCATTGGCTTGGGCTTATGCTGCCCCGTGTTGGTGAGCAATCACACATGACGCTGCTATGCAGAATAACTCGCTTATAAGCGAGCGGGAAGATGTTTTCAAGCTGATGAAATGGCCGGAGTCTTCATTCAGCGCGCGCAAACTATTTTATCAGATATTTTTGAAAAATGAGACCAAAAAATGGTTTACTCAGTTGATGGCGCTCCGGTTGCGCGAAGATCTATAGAAAATGTTTGAGTATTTCATGCTAATGATAGAGAGAATTTTCGGATGTTTTGTGAAACGATATTATCAATTGTCAACTGAAACACTTGACAACATAAGGAAATAATGATTCCTTAACTAACATCGCGACATTATTTATTATGCCTCAACAGAGCTTAATGAAATAATAATTGAAAACGCCATTGCATCTTGTACACGCAGCGTTGCTACACGAATGCTACAAGCTCTGATATCTCAAATACCAATTGGCGGAAATGAAATGTTTCAGTGAACAATATGTTAATATTAAGTCAACAATATGTAACGGTAAATTAACCTGTTACAGGTCTCGTCTACACAAATATTTAAAATAACAAAGGCACATTTCCTTTAAAAATTATCTTTAAAATATTGTGAAACATGACACATTGATGCCATAAATTAATTTTAATAAATTAATTCGGCATTTTGTAGCAACAACCTTCTCTTTAATAACTTCCGTCTGAAATTGGATGCTAATCATGAATTGTTTAGACACTGCCTAGAGCATTCCAAAAATGCATGCTGTTGGCACCGTCGTCTAGCAAAATAATTTAGCGCCATGAAACATTGTAATACAAGCGCTTAGTGGGCGACCGGGAGTACCGGTGTACGACCGTCTCACGCCAGTAGCTACCACATACACCGTTAACGTCACTCTTGATGGTGAGCAGACGCGTCATGCTGGTATAATCGAATCAACTTTTGATCTAATTAGCGGACGATATCTTCTGGGTGTCAACGGTCCAACGAGCCAATCGTAACTCTAAGCGATTCAAGTTGGTGTTCTGGTTCAACAATGTGTGAATGTGCGATATCATGGCACTTTCATGACATATTTCAAAGGTTATCGGACTGGGGTGGGTTTTACTTTTGAGACTAGTTGTAATTTTGTTCTTTTATAAATTTAAATCTCTAACCGATTATTTTGTTGTTCAATTCCGTATTTTTAATCGAAGGCTAAAATATTGAGCTGTTATGTCCGGACAAAGTGCACTAAAAATGTCAGACAAATTGGACGAAGTGCTATTTTGAAGTTAAATGACCCTAGCCGCCTATTTTCTTCAGTACCTTGTATTCAGTACCCTGTATTTTATTCTGTGTTTGTGGGGGATAAATTGTCTACTTTTAATTTGTGTATGTCGGGAGTTAAATTGTCTGATTTTAATCTGTGTTAACCGGAGGTTAAATTGTCGATTTTCAATCTGTGTTCGTAGGAGATTAAATTTTTCACTTCTTTAATTCTGTGTTCGAGAATCTGCGTCGAGGGTTCAATTTTCGATTTTTAATAACCAAATAATTCTTGTCGACATGTTTTTTTTTTTCTTCTCCTATAGACGTTTCGGTACCAAGTGTTCTGGCTGCGAGCAAGGTATTCCACCCACCCAGATAGTGCGACGCGCCCAGGACAACGTCTATCACCTGCACTGTTTCGCCTGCATCATGTGCAATCGGCAACTGAACACCGGCGACGAGTTCTACCTCATGGACGACAACAAGCTCGTGTGCAAGACCGACTACGAGACGGCCAAAGCCAAAGGTATTTTGCTATTACAGGCCGCGCGGCGCCATCTAGTAGCGAACAATCACAACTAGAGGGTGGAATGGTCTATTGATTTTCATGGAATTACTTCTCTTTCTTTAATAGAGCCCTTTTAACCAGTAAAATGAGCCAATAATTTTACAAATTAAAGAGATCTGTACAAAATATCTGATAATATCAATATATTATTTTTGAAAATAGCAGCCGGATAAATTTACATTTTTATAATTTTGAAAGTCACAATGTTGATTTTGCAATTTTTGTAAATTTATGCATTTCTTTCTGTTTTAAAAATCTATTTTAATAATTAGTGTCTTTATTGAGAAGCATTCAATATGGTATCGATAAACATTGTACCTTGATCATTCAACCAAAAATTTCTAATAGATATAGATTGACTAATTATTTATTTAGTGTTAGGGGTTTAAAAGTGCGCCAAGTATAGGTAGGTGTATATGCCTTAAAAATTGATTTTAAGGCATAAAATAAGAGAAATTTTCTAAGAACATTGTGCCAAGAACAATCGACCCCACATTTCTACTAGATATAAATTAACTAATTAATTATTTGGCACCATTATTCAAAAGTGCGCCAAATAGGTGCATATCTACTAAGCTTAACATGTCTGTTTTTCAATGATTTCTTGTCTCATGGATCAATCGCCAATTGTCATGACATTTGCAGTCGGGTTACATATCTGGGTTCTTTTTTCTTCCCCCAACTGTGGATTGTTTCTCAGACGCCGAAGGCGGCAACAAGCGTCCGCGCACCACCATCACGGCCAAGCAGCTGGAGACGTTGAAGACGGCCTACAACAACAGTCCCAAGCCGGCCCGTCACGTGCGCGAACAACTGAGTCAGGACACGGGATTGGACATGCGCGTGGTGCAGGTGTGGTTCCAGAACCGGCGAGCCAAGGAGAAGCGGCTGAAGAAGGACGCGGGACGCACGCGTTGGGGACAGTACTTCCGGAATATGAAGCAGAGTCGACGGGACAAGCGGCGGAGCGACGACCAGCTCTCCTCCATAGACGACGACAAAGATCAGTCCTACCAGGGTGCGTTCTCCATTTCGACTGGCAGTTGACAACCACCGGTTTAATTAATTAAATAATTATTCGATAGTTAATTTATTTATTTTTTAATACTTCGGATAATTATTTTATTAATGTTATATTATTCTACAACAGTTCCTAAATCATTCCCTAGTATAATTGCAATTACAATATATACTCACGGTCATTTATCTGGGAAAAAGTCTAAAATTTCGGCACTAGGTGGCGCTCATAACTTCAGTAGCAGCGTGCTTTCAATGATGTCCATATACGCTCTAATCTCAATTTCAAATCGCATGTGCCAGCATGTGTATAAAAAAGCATTGAGAAATACTTTTTTTCGTTACTTCACCTAACCTTGGCTTGTGCAAATTCAATAATTCAAGTTTTATGAATAATGCAAAAAGCGACGCCATCGCCAGTGATCGCTCTTGAAAATAGTTCCGAAGCATCAAAAAAAAAATCCGGAGGTATCGGTTGGGAATTGAATCCGAGATTGCTATCATAGAAAACGATCACGCTGACCACTCTACCACAAGACATTCTAAAAATGTCAGACACCGTTAAAAATGAATTGAATCGATTTAATAAATAAAACGCTATAAAAATGACACATGGCCTTAACAACCAAAAATGTTTTTTTTGATCCCCAACAGACGATATTATCAACAGCGACATGGGCTCCAATAGCGACTCGTACCACGGCGGCGGCCCCATGACATCCCTGGACCAAGACCATCACTCCATGGGACCCCACCTATCAGCCGGCCCCGGGCCCAACGGTGTGTTCCTAGCCGGCAGCGCGGGGCCCTTCAACGGACTCCACGGCGGTACCCCCGGAGCGGGCACCCCACCCTACCTATCGGGCGGACACTCACCCCTACCGGGTCAACCCGCCGTCAACCCCAATTTCGGATACGGCGAGAGCTTGCTGTATCCGCCGCCCACGGGTGTGGGTCAGGGTCCGCCACCCAACGGACCCGGACTGCCCAGGCTCATCAGCGCCAGTCCCGGTTCGGACGCCAGCAACACTAGTAGTACCCAGGGCTACCCAGAGTTTCCGCCCAGTCCTGCCTCGTGGCTGGATGACGTGGAGAATAGTACGCATGCGCAGCAGTATTGAGAACGGATATTCGGTGAGAGTTTCTAGTCACGTGATATCGCTACTTCTGTTTTCCTTATTTTATAAGCTATTAATTTCATTTGAATTTTTGACTGAAGCTACCTTTGCATTTTTCGGAATTAAATTGGCGTTTTTACTCAGCTTTATTATTTTCTGATTTCACTTACATTCTCCATACATTAACATTGATTTATAATTCTTTAATATTTATCTTATTTATCAGTCTTTAATATTAATCTTATTTATCATTTAATATTTTTATATTTTGTAAAATTGCATTTTTTAATAATGAAATGAAAATTAAACATTTTTTTCCAATTTTGTTTACTAATTTCTACAATAGAATAAGCAGTAATTTTCGTGTATCTAATAAATATGATTCCAATATAAATATGATTACTCACTTGTTATTTTCATATTATATTTCCAACTTTTCCAGCTTTCTTTTACGTTTAATATATTTTTAATTTCGATTTACGTGACCTCAATGTAAATAAGATAAAAACTCAATCCTCGATATCGTTCTCTACGCCTGCGTGTTTCGTTACGAAAACAATCTGTGAATAAAATATTTCCTCCCGAACAACCAACCCAACAAATCGTCGCAACGAACACACGAAACAACTGATAAAAAAAAACCCGTGAATTAAAATAAGGATTTCTTTTTTGTTCGTTTAACTGACCACCGCTGATATACGTGTACAAAAACATATAATATGTGAAATAAAAGACAGAGGAAAAACTGTTCGAAAATCAGAAACATACGAACGTCATCAGAAAAACGTGCCAATACTGCGAAATTAAATGTGCAGTTAAGCAAAAAAAAATAGTGAACAACAAAACTCATCAAGGTTTGAAAACCATAAAATTATGCTACTGTGAGCGACATGACGTTGATTTTGCTCAAATCAACCTAATTGAATGAAAGATTCGACCCTGAGGTTAACCACAAGAACGCAGTCAACAAGATGGTGGACATTTCTCTAGTCAAGGTTTCAAGTGCAGTACCACCTCAATTCGATTTGTGCAACTAACTGGAAAAATAAGAAAAACTAAACTCGTTGATGAATTGGACATTTTATACATAAAAAACAACCAGCTGTAAATTATTTGAAGAAGCGTATGACTGAATTAGTCTCAGTCGTACGTTTGAAAGATATCTTTATTTGTTGTTTTATTTTTCCGCTAATCCCTGGTCACCGAATATGCGATTTTTGTCGAGGCAGCTAACAGAAAGCGTTCTAATCATGTTATTTGTTTAGTTGACTCATCTGTTTCTTTATATTACTTTGGGTAATCATACGAGTATAATAACGATTGTTTGTTTCGTGAGCACATTCCGGCGTTTTTGTTGCAAAGACATTGGTTTATTATTTTTTGTTCATTAATATTTTGGGTTAACCTGTGTGTCATTTGCTAGTCATAAACAAGAATGATGTGTACTATCATAAAAAATAATTTAAACATCATTCGTATATTGTCAAATTTAATTTCAAAACGAAAATAATTAGTCGACTAATTATTTGTAGTGATTTATTGTGACTAAGTAATTTTCAATTAACATTTTTTTATTCGTGATTAATTTTAGATATATTGTTAGAGAGATATGATGTTTTATTGCAAAGGTATGCTAAACTCAACTAGTTATTTTAGCTAATTCAGATAATTCAAATTACAAATCCTTGAATGAAGTTTTCTATAGTTCCTATTTTTTATTAATTTATTATTTGTTATTTCATTTTATTTTTTGCCCTTGATTATAAGGATCAAAAGAAAAATATAAAAATTCACATTAACATAAATGATATTTGTCCTCTGATCATTGTGGTCGCTAGTCAACTGTTGTGAACCGAAAGGGTATATATATAATTGTAATTACATTATTCTTGATTAGTGCATTTTTGAATAAAAAAAAATACGATGTGACTTATGAGAACTTAAATGCGTGTGTCTCGGGGTCATTTCTTTTCAACCAATAACGACAAAATCATAAGCCGTCAAACACGGTATGTGTGTGAACTTGGTTAAAATAACTTGATTTTGAAGCGATCAGCTGATGCGACAAACCAAATGAAAATATTATGAAAGATCAACTAGATGTTTTCTTTAAGGAATGGCGGTCTCAAATCGCCCTTTCAATACAAAAAAAATAATGTAGAAAAATAAAATTCTGAAAGCTTCCTAATTTGTTAATAAAATAAACGCGGATTGAATTAAATTAAGAAAAGGAATGGCAATTACAATTCATGATTGAATCACGAAATTCGATAGGAGCAACTATAATGATATGAAAGCTTCCTAATTTTAAAATAAAATAAACGCGGATTGAATTAAATTACGAAAGGCAATTTCAAATCGAGAATAAATCACGAAATTTGATGGGAACAACTTTAGAAAATATAAAAATAATTATTAGAGAACAATTTGTGTAGAAAATATTGAAATATTCGTGTATAATTAACGGCATATCTACGAGGGCGGGAATAAAAAATACAAAAATTTGCATGCGTTTCTTGCCCCCTTGTTAAATGGCAATCACTCGTAGCTTCGTAGTGTGCTATGGCGCGATCGCACGAACAGACACTGTACCGCCATCTATCGATTGAACGCCTCAACTTCCAACGAAAGCGCCCATAGACGTCTATGGACTGCTAAGGACAGTTTCACATTCCATCACCAAGTCTGCAATGTGCTGCCACCTTGCGAACGCAGATAAAAACATCGAGTGGAAAACGCGGGCCATTTAATTATTGGTTGACAATGAATGCAGATAATATGAATCGGTTCCATACAAACTGACACAAAACTTTTTCACCGAAAACAAACTCACCGAAACAAACTCACCGAAAAATTTTCTCACCGAAAACAAACTATCCGAAACAAGCTCAATGAAAAACTTAAAACCTAACCAAAAGTTTTCTCACCGAAAAGCGAACTTCTTTTTTCGGCTATATTATTCGGTGAGAAAGTTTTCGGTGAGTTTGTTTCGGTGAGTTTTCGGTGAGAAAAATTTCGGTAAGAAAATTTTTGGTGAGTTTATTTTCGGTGAGAAAGTTTTTCGGTGAAGAAGTAATCCTTGACCATATAAGGTCCATGGTCAAGGATTACTTCTTCTAATTTGTTACTTCAACGGCTCCTAAGAAACTCTTGCTGTTTTTCGGTGAGGTTGTTTTGAGTGAGTTTGCCTGCTACGATGTGAATCCGGCAAAAGACACTCAAAACTTAGGGATGAAGATCTTTTATTTTCGCTTGGAACAAGTTGCAAATGTTTTCCTGTTTCTTTGATAACTTGGCTGAGTACAATGCAATATTTTCTTATTATTTTAAAATATAAATTTTCCAATATATGAACGCAATTTGCACGTGATAAAATAATAAATAGCAAAGCATTAGACCCGACCTCTTATTGGTTGCCATAAAAACGGGCAAGAAAACTACTGTCGGGGAAACTTTTTACAAAAACCATAAACCATTGGTACTGGATCGTAGGAGGATAAACAATATTTCGTGTTCGGGTCAAGACTGACAGAAAAATATTTTGTGCTAACAAGGGGAATTTCTTTCGTTTACTTGAACGAAATTCAAAAAAGTTGCATATGTTGCGGGGGTTGCGCACAAGACCTCCACCAGTATTGTGATATCTGCCATATAGAGGAATGCTGATTTTTTTTATTATCCAGTTCGTTAAGGTTTTTGCACGCTATTCTTCCACCTTGCCACCTCGCTTCACCCCTCCTATCGCTTCTTCTGTCACCCTATCCCAACCCACAATCCACCGACTTTCATCGTTCTTTTCGCTCGCAGAAAAGCTCCTTCGTTAAAGGTGGCTTGTTCCCGCTCAGCTCCCTTCTTATCCTTCCTTCCTCACCACCCCTTTAAAAACGCCTCACGAAACCTCCTTAGACCCCTCTATGCCGATGCACACTGTGTACATATTTTAAAATATGCCTCTGATGTTAACGTCTTGATATTGAGAAATATTTAATTTTGGGTGTTCCTTGTTTAGAAATAATAATTATACTTAATAATTGCAAACATTACATTTTTTAAAGTGTAAAATTATTTCAATTATTTTGTTTATCACGCATAAATAAAACATCAAATTGGGGAACATAGTCCGAGACAGCGCCGAAACGAAAGAAGAACAGCGAATGGCTAGCTCTAGCTTTTAAAATAATATTTTGCTAGTCGTTAGCATTTATATACACATGTAAGCAAGTAAAGATAAAAAAACTTCGTTTTTCGGATAAAAGCATGCATTTTATTTTTGAGATGCTGACACAAAAGCTGGCAAAAATATAGCTTTTGATAAAGTGAGCACGTAAGATGTAATCGTTTTTGATAAAGTTGTTCAATCGCTTAGGCGAAAGTGTTCGTTGCCTTGCGTGTAAAACGTTCGATTCGCTGTGAAATTCGGTTATAGCCAGTTTACGAAGAACAAGTAGTATGTGCTTTAAGCGTAAATTGAGGCGTTCGATAACATGGGAAAGGGAAACTCATTTTTCTGTAAGGCGGAATTTTCTGTAAGGCCCGTTGTCGGGGCGAAGGTCTAGATTTTCCAATTTCTTAATAAATTAGCCGTTCTCTTCTTCTTGGTCAATTTATAAATTCCAAATTTCCCAATTTTCCTACCTTCTCTTGTTATTTTTTCGGTTTAGTATTGGTTGGTGCTTCGTATTTAGGCAGAGGGACCACTGAGGCCTCCTCCATGTACACCCCCCCCCCTCCCTCACCCGTCCCATCCCATCCGTAGGGAGTGGAAACGGTAAATTCAATGGAGCAACGATCTCGAGTCGTTAGAGTGGAACCATTGGCGGGACAATGGAGACGTAATTACATTAGGGCAATTGTTTGAATGAATGCGGTAACGAGCGCGGGCCGAAAGGCGCCGCGCTCTCTCAACGCGCCCCGCTCTCTACCAATGCACTGCTGCTGGGCCAACGCACCCCACTCCCAACTTCCACCCGGTTCAAGTGCGCGTTCTACTACTACACCTTCACTTTTCCAATCTCGTTCGCTCGTTCCAATCTACAGTAGTGTGTGTACCTGTGTACGTGTGTGCGCGCGCTCGCACGTGCTGGACTCTGGTCACGTGAACAGGGTGTACGGGGACAGTGGCGACGCCATCGGAGGAGGCGGGAAGTTGGGCCGCCATTTTCGAAATAGACCGCGAACAATATTGCGGATAGAATCGCAAATAAAAGCTAGCAGTTTGAAACTCTATTTGGTGAGTTTTTATTTTTATTTTCTGTTGGTGTGGATGGTAGAGCACATGTAGAGTAGTAGATAGTAGATCGTAGATAAGTAGAGAAAATCCCGATACCCGGTCAATTTTTCAATGCGATTGAACTACAAAATTCTGTTTGAATCTTAAAATTATTTAAATCATGAATCGCAAATATTCAATCGCAATTATCAATTCAGTCGCAAGCATCGAAAAGTGTTGCACTTGTATAAATATCAATGTAAAATTCATTATTTTTAACGGTATTATTGAAATGGACACCTACAAACATTTAAACGGCAAACATTAAAAAAATAAACATTTTTTTTAATATTCCATTGCTCATGTACTATCAAAAGGTTGATCATCCGCATTTCGATTAATATTTTAATAAGTTCACAACAGTTTTGTAAAATAAATAATAACAAATATGAAGCTTTACCAACGTCGGACTTAATATTACCAATTTTTGTGGAAACTTGTAGCACTCAAGTCAAACCTAATGTGGGGAAAACGTGAACCAATGACCTCGAATATCTGTTTCGTGAACCCCCGCCATAGCCCCCCCCCCCCACCCGGGGCTGCTCGCGGGTACAAATTGTAATTGTGATCCAGAACGACGCGAAGAAAATCCAACAGCCCTATCTCCTCTACCGCCA
>JAUJYS010003740.1:0-12728 GCA_033995665.1 Melogona broelemanni | reverse complement strand
AATCAGTTGTTTCTTGACGTTGGCTAAACCGCCGATATCGTCCCAGCTGATCCGCTTATAGTCACTGGTGGTGCCATCCCGAAGAGTGGACGGCCTCACCGTTTTAATGCACTCGAAAAAATCTGCTTTGGCGATGGGTGCGGGACAAGCATTCTGAAATGAGTTCGATCAAGACGTTACAAACGCGGAATAGCATAAAAAAATCCACCACAAATGATTATAAGCGTCTCCTTAAAAATTATACGGGAAGCAGAAAATATAAGAAAAAAAAGAAGAGAAGAAAAAGGTAGAGAAGTGTCGTTTGGCCACCAGTGACAAAATTTAAATTAAAACAAAGACACAGACCTGAGCTAGAGAGGAGAAGATTTTGGCTGAAGCCACCTCCTGGCAGAGCATCACCAGATCAGCCCCCACAAAGCCGGGAGTCCATTCGGCCACATTGGCAAAATTCACGTCAGCGTCCAGGGGGAATTTGGCGGTGAGCAGCTCCAAAATACGCTCCCGGTCTTCCTTGGAGGGTGCACCTATGTAAATCTGAAGTAGGAAATTCCAAATAGACGCATGTGTATTAGCGAATAAATTTAAATATAATTTCGAATTTGTTTTCGAAAATCAAACCATTAAATTAAAGTCAATCAAAATATCCCAAAATAAATTATACTAACCGAGAGTGTATATAATCTTACTAATAATGACAAACGGTATAGCCGTAAGTTCAGTCGAAAAGCAGTTCATCTCGATGTTACTTGTAGGAGCCGTATGGATTTAACAATTAATAGGAAATTTTGTTTTCGACCAGAGAAAACTAGGAAACGGCAACTTCTTGGATAATACGGATGTTTATTACATTATCTTCGAACACATATTACAATATTCAAGATCGAAAATTGTATTAAAATATCTGTTACATCCCGGAGAAGATGCACCACACGCGAAAACGGCTGTTCGGACGAAAGGAAGACGCGTTAGGCCCACAGAAGTGGTCTACTATCTGCTAATGTTTTAATTTTTTGTGAAACTTAACAGATATTTTAATACAATTTTCGATCTTGAATATTGTAACATGTGTTCGAAGATAATATAATAAACATCCGTATTATCCAAGAAGTTGCCGTTTCCTAGTTTTCTCTGGTCGAAAACAACATTTTTTATTATTTGTCTTATAGTCCCTCTAGGGAGATAGGGAGGATAAGGGAGAAGGGGGCGACCTGGCAATTTTCTTGGATTAATACCTTGATTGGGATATTTGCCGTGCGTTTGACATTGAACGGACCTATGGGTTCCACGATTATTTCAATTTCGAAGGAAGGAGGGGCGTGGTCGAAGCAGCGAGTTTACTAACGGCAAAATGCCGCACAAATGTACGTTAACACATTCTGTAACTCTCGTGTCGCTATGGTAATATGGGAGGAGCACATTTTCGCCAGTACCCCAGGATCGAATAAACGAGAGCCTGCGTCGGGAATCGAACCCGGGACCGCCCGTCGCTTAAATGCTTTTTATTTATTAAGTTACTTTTATTTCTATTTTCCTTTAATACTTTTTTGTTTCAAAAGTAAGTTTTTAAAAAAATATTTCACTTTTTAAAACTATTCACCTCTTAACCATTGGACGTTTGCTTTACAGATGGACGCTCTCTTTCGTGATGTGACCGCCGTGCAGGAGACGCTCCTGGCCACCTACCCGGGTATGAACGTGGACCCCAACGTCATATTCGAGCAGCTGGAGGTTTGCCGTGCCGAAGAGAACCGCCGCGAAAAGGTGGTCAACTTTCTCGGCGCCCTCGAGCAGACCTACCGGGCGCAGGGCGTCGACTTCCGCATGAACGCCGAGGGAGCCGGGGCCGGCGCCGGTGGGGCCACCGCCGCCGAGGGGGCGACCGGAGCGGACGGTCCCGGCGCCGCCGGACCCCCACCCGACCCGCAACAGGCGGCTCAGGTGGAGGATGTGATCGACGCCGTAGCCGCCGGACGCCTGGGCACGGAAGGCACGCCCGTCATCGACGAGGGCCTGTGGGAATGGCGCAACGGCACCGATCACCACCACCCACACCACCGTCCGCCGCCCGAATCCCCGGAGGACGTGTACGAGGGCCTCATGCGCGATGTCCAGTCCATCGTGGACATGTTTCCGGCTGTCGACGCCACCGAGGCCTACGCCCATCTGGAGGCCCGCCGTCACGAGGCCAACCGCGTGCAGAACGTTGTGGACGAGCTGCTGCACGGTATCCCGCGCGAGGTGGCCTCTCCCGGACCGGACGCCAACGGCCATGGCGGCGCCAACAACCACTACGGCATGCACTGGCCACCCTACGGTCCGCCCACCGAGCAGCAGCAACATCAGCACCACCAGGTGGACGTCGCCACCGCCACCACCGCCAACAATAACCGGAAGCGGGTGATCGACGGCGGGGAGGTGGACGACACGCCGCTTGAGCTGTCGCCGTCGCCGGTCAAGATGCTGCGACTGGGCAACGCCACCACTTCCGCCGCCGAGGGGACGCCACCCGTGGTGGTCATCAACGGGGAGACACCGCCGGCCATCGATCCGGAACCGGAACAGGCCGTAGCCGGTCCGGCGTTCCCTGCTGCCGCCGCGGCCACCGGCGCCCGTGTCAAGGTGGCGGTGGGGGGCGGGGTGGACGCCGAGGCCGGCGGGTCCGGCACGGGGGTCGTGTCGCTTACCCCCTGGGAGGAGGAGCAGCTGGAGTCGCTGTTGGACACCTTCCCCGACGCCGATCCCGAGTACCTGGAGACGATGGTGCGGCAGTGCCAAGGGCAGGAGCTGGCCCTGCAGGAGGAGGTGACCGGCATGGTGGAGAACCACCGCTATCCAAAATTGAAGGAGCGCGAGGAGCGGGAGGCGTTCGAGCGGAAAAAAGCGTTCGTCACCGAGATGAGCATCAGGTAGGCAGCCGTGAACATGAATTACGAATTCCCGTGCGTTTAAAATCCATTCTAAAAGAGTGGCACCAGTGGGGGCGTGGATTTTTGTCTCTCGATTCTCTTCGTTCCCGTCTGAACAATTGGATTATTTTTTTCGTTGTTGGCTCGATAAGAGAGGGAACGAAAAGAAACGTGAGAGTACAAAAATACACCAAAACTGGAACCCGAACTGGGGAACAACGTGGTGTCAACCGTTTTTTTTTTTCTTCTTTCTCTTCTTCCTATGTGCACTATGTCCTCTTTATAAGTTTAACGACTGAATAATTTTTTTTTCGCATTTCCTGACCGTAAGGCCGTCTGTTTCCGCTGCGCGTGTGATTGTGTGAGTGCGTGCGTGCGCGTCTTTTATTATTTTTGTGTTTTGGCGGAACATCTTTCGCGAAACGGTTTAGTGCGACCGCGTTCGACTGCGCGTTCCAACAGGCATGTACTTTCGATGACTTTCGTTTTTTCCCCGCTAGCGGCCGGAATTACTAAAAAGGGATTGGTGGGGATGCTTCTCGGACACGTATTAATTTTCCGTTCGATACTGTTCGAAGACGACGTTATCGTTCCGACACAACGTGGGATATTGTCGGGACGAAACTTATTTCATTTATGCGTCTTGCGTCGATCTGCCCCTTCCGCCCCACTCCCTTCCCTTTTCCTTATCCTCCTCCAAAAATGTCGAATTTTCTTTGCGTCACGAGCGTTGTCAGACATTCGAAGGACCGTAACGCAGCTTTTCGAAAAAGAAAAGGGAAGACACTTAGTCCTTTGATTCGATACTTGGATAACCCGTTGATAGTTGACGGAAATGGTGAAATTTCGTCGTGCTGGTTCGTGGTCTTCCGCCCATCTGTCGGAGCTTGTTTGGACCAGTGGCGGTATCCTCGATGCTTTCACGTTGTATGCCAGCCGGTGTTGTGATGTTTTTATACTCATAAATTCTTGTTTTTAGTCTCTTGTACATGTAGGTGTTGTGAGTTTGTCATTGTAGCCCCCCCCCCCCGGGCAGTCTTGATTCCATTGTTTGTGGGGGACGGGGCGGTGCGGATTTTTCGGGTTGATTAGCCATTCGGGGATGTATCAGATTGTTTGAACGGCAATACAGGTGCTATAAGCGACGTCTTGCAAGTCGGGGTAAATTTTTAACAGGCTGGTAGTAAGACTGCCAGTCCAACCTAACGCATTATAAAAATAATGAAGCCATGCGTCGTGTTTTGTTATAGCCAAAATGTAAGATAACTAATTGCGCTCTTCGATGTCACGAAAACGTCTGCGCAATTTTGAGATGTTTTACACCTTTCTACAATTTTATTACACAGCTCGTGCGTTTTTTTTTCTACGTTTGCAATCGTCGCTTATAGAACGTGGTCTTGCCCCTTTGCTATTTTTAACCATGCTGTGTGTAAGGTGAATTGAAAAATTGAAAGTCAATAAAATATTTCATTTTCAAATCGTGGAGAAACAAAAGTACAAATTACCGTAGCGTGAAATATTTTATAGTTGGGTTTTGCTGATTTACCCGGTTAGGGCTTTTCAAGTATTTTCGATTTTATTCGGCAGAACTTGATTATTTTACATAAGAAAGTTCAAAATATCCCGTTAAAGAAAATGAAGATCAGGAACAGGACGATGTATTTATTAACGAGTTGTTGCGCTGCAGGTATTTTCTTGGTGATGTCATTTTGATTTTATCTCGTACATTCTCGTCCTGTCAAATAGAAAGATCGTTCGCTACGTCACTTTTTTACCCCACCCCCGTGATTTTTAACTTTTTGTTCAAGTGGTTCAGTGGGTTGGATCCTTTTTTTTCCCTCTTTAAAATTTAAATTTTTTTGTTTGTATCGAGAAAAAAATAACCTAATAAAATTCTACAATTTCAAATCAGTAACTTTTAAGTTGTTGTGTTTACGTTTTGTGGACGTCGTCTCTAAAATAATATTTTAAATCGTCCGTCCGATAATTTTGTAGCCCTTACGTTCTACAGAGATTGGACATTGACCGACCCAAGGAATGGAGAGAAAAAAAATTACGCGCACTTTCTAATGAAATTTGCAAGCCCAGCGACGATGTCTAAAGCACTGATAAATGTAGAACGCATTTCGCCCCGGATATCTCTTACGTGTGCAAGACATGGTATTAACCACTGAATTGCTGTACAAGGAATCTGTTCTGCAGTTTATTCCCATCTTGGCAGTGGATAATATAAAAAAAAAAATACATGCGGGTAAGATCATTTAATGGTTCGACATTCTCGGGTTCCAAGGAATTGGCATTTTGGTGTATCTGGGCATGGACTTTTCATTTGCAGTATGTTGTACTTTTTCTATTCTGTGTTGTTCGGACGCTGTATTAATAAGAAATGGATAAAATCTGTTTACCTTTCAGTTGATTTGGTGTAGGATCTTTTTCCAGGACCATATTTTAGCTTCGTTGGTTAAAAGGATTTTGTTTTTGGTAGAAGCGATTCAGTTATCGCACGAATGAGGAAATGTCGACTGATAGTTTAGTTACTGCCTGTGGTTAGTTGCGTTAGTTTTTCAGTCTTCTAGTGTCAGAGACACGGCACCGGCGGATTTATTTTGTTTTGTTATTACTCGAATTGATGCTTATGATAAACATATAGTTTCGTACTTGGGCGGATTCGAACACCTGGTCTTCGACATTCCCGGCTAATTATCTTGTTAAATATTGTATAATACACCCTATAAATAATTCAATTATATTTCTTCTTCTCGTCTAATATGTTTTCTTCCCATCAAAAAAGTTTGTGTTAGTTTCAAATCATCCATTTCATAATTTTTTTTGTTCCTTTTTTTTCTCTCAGGGAATTCGGCATTGACGAAATAATGCAGTGGTTCGAGAATCCGCTGGAATTTTTCTACGACGAGTCCAAGCCGGTGTCCCAGACGTATCGAACCCTCGCCAAGATTCATATGATGAACAATTTTTTCAAGCTGACCGGGCCCGAGATCGAAAAGTTACTACTGAGTGTCCAATATCATTACGCCCCTGCGGTTAAGGCGGCCAATGCATTAATTCAATCCAAACACAGTAAGTAAAACGCTTTGTTTTCGATGTTGGAATATGGATCCAAATCGTCCGAAATCGTTCGCGTTCAAAAAACTACTGCATCAATTTAAATTTTAATTTAATGGACCAATTTCTGTATCTGAATCCGTCAACCTGAGTTGGATCATGATCATTGCTGAATAGGTCGATGTCTTGTTGGGGGTAAGAATGTCAGCGGGAATAGCCCGGTTGCCTTCACCCTCGAGCTACCGGGCAGGCAGTCCATGGGGAATTAGCCACCCCTTAGCCTCAGCTGAGGCCTCGACTATGAGGGGTGACACCAGTACTCCAGGATCGAATAAACGAGAACCTGCGACGGGAATCGAACTTGGAACCGCCCGCTCCGGAGCATGTTGCCATACTCAGAGTTAGTAGGGACCTACGGTAGAAATGCTTCTAAAGATTAAGAGCATTCTTCAAACTTAAGATCTTCCAAAATCAACGTGACATTGTTTCAAATGTTATTTTTTATTCAACTCAGAGACGATGACCAGACGACGTGGCCGGGTTCGCATCGAAGTGTTCAAGGGCGACCCAGATGAACTCTTTTTAAAAGAGCTGGCCTTCATCAAGGTCGAACAGGAGATCCGCGGTAATAAACTTGTAAAGCAGGTTGTGTTTGATTTTTTGGCTTTGGCAGGAAGCTTGCCCTTCAGTTTTTCTTCATCTTTTTCAATGTATTCATTTTTAATGTTTTTTTTTCTTCTAAAATGTTATTACCGGTATCTTTAATTTTGTTATTTTATATGTCGCCGCAACCAGACAACGTCGCGGCCAAAGCCAAGGAACGGGAGCAGCGTATCGAATCCGGCCGACAGGAGGGTTGTCTGATCACATGCCTGTGCTGCTACGACGATGAGGGCTTGCCCGACGAGATGGTCGACTGCGAACGCGGTCACATGTTCTGCAAGACTTGTGTGGTGCGCGGTGTGGACGTAGCTTTCGGTAAGTGTTGGAAAGGTCTCTTTTATCAGTTAAAAAATGTATTGTTGGATATTTTTTTGGTACAATTTTGAAACACCAGTAACTTTTGCCATATAAATTGCCTACGTGCTCACTGCATCCCCCGACTCTTTTATTTTTTTAGGACAAGGAAAGACTCGATTCGATTGCATGGCCGAAAATTGCAAGGAATCGTTTAGCCTTCACATGCTCAAATCGGCGCTGCCGCCCAAGGTCTTCTCTAACTGGCTGCGCAAGATCCAGGAGGCGGAGATTCACGAGGCGGGCATTCCGAACCTGGTTCAGTGCCCGTTCTGCTCGTTCGCCGCTATCGTGGAGAACCAAGACGATAAGGTGTTTCGCTGTCTGGAGCCGTCGTGCCTGAAGGACTCGTGCCGGTTAGTGACCGATCTCAAAAAGTCGGGGGCGCATTTTTATCATATGTTGGTCTTTGAGTTCAATTTATTTTTATTGCGATGGCGTCGTCGTATGGCGAGGGTTTTTTTTAAATCGCGTTTCTGCATTTATAATTTCAGTTAATGCATTTCATTACATTTTTCTTGTTAAATCATAAAAATAATCAAATTTGTATTAAATTTGTAATTTTAATTTTTTTATATTTCTGTTCATGGAACGTTTTATTGTGTCGATAAGTCAGAGCTTTCAAGGGGATCTCATAATATTTTTACCATAATAGCTGTAACCGATGAACATAATTTGCCTTTCTATCGGGCATTTAAAATGAATCAAAGTATTTGTTATTTATTCGACATTCATCTCGGCGTGCTCCCGCACTTTAATTTTAATGAACGAGAGTCCGAGCTGGGAATCAAACCGTAAACGAGCTGATGGGATAGAGCTTGTACGGACCAAAGAGATGAGGCTTCCAGACAAACAGCATTTATTTTTCCGTCTAATGGTTTTTTAGACTGTGTCGGGAGGTGAGCCACATACCTCTGCGGTGCGACGAGGTCGAGAAGGAGGCGGAGGTCAAGTTGCGCACGCTGATTGAGAACGAGCTGAGGGAAGCGGTGATGAGGAAGTGCGACAAGTGCAAACGCTGCTTCGTCAAGATCGACGGCTGCAACAAGATGACGTGTCCGTGCGGCGCCCACATGTGCTACGTCTGCAAGAAACCAATCGACGGCTACCAACACTTCGCTCCCAACGGACCGTAAGTTCAATCTCCCGCTCGATTTCCATTTTTTTTTAATTGGATGAGTGTCACGACACAATATTTTGGTGAAACTCAAGAATTGTTTTGTTTTGGTGTTCCGTTTCAAGTTCTTGGCAAAGCAACAGTTTTATTTATAATTTTTTTTTATTTTAGGCAAAAATTGAACTGAAAATATTTTTTTGTTGCCTGCAAAGGAGCAGTTTTATTGAACTGTTAAACAAATAGGACTGAAATGATTTTTTTATAATGCCTTTCTTTAAATTGTTAAATGGTATTTCCGTGTTCTGTGTTATTAGATAAATAGTTCACTCTTTAACTCTTATAAAGATAAATAGTTCGCAACCGCAAAGGCGCCGGGAATCGATCCCGTGACCTCTGCACCACAGTCGGTCGCAATACCGACTGGGCTACGATAAATCCTAGTTTGTATATTCGTTGTTCTTTTATTTAGTTTCCCGTTCGTTTCGGCTCTAATTATCCTTTGCTCTTTGCGATCCCTCTCGTCTCCCTAAACAGGTGCCCGCAGATGAATGATACCGTCAAAATGCACCAGACGGAGCTGGCGACGGCCGCGAAAGCGGCGCGCGAGGCTGTCCTCACCAAACACCCGGAGCTTCGCGACGTGGTGATCAGGAACGATCCGGCCGAGCACGTATCGGACCCCGTGCCTGTCGCGACGGTCGCGCCTGCCGGCGTCCACGGACAATTGAACCAAGACGTGGCTGCCTACATAAACCGAATACGTGCGCCAGCGGTCCACCGCGGTGGGCAGATTCCACCCGCACCTGCACGCCAGCAGCATCCGCACCACCGAGTTCATGCCCACGACCAGTTTCAGTTCCAGGTTCAAGTCAACTTTGGTGGCCAGGCCGCCGCTGGCCGCCAACGGGTTCCTGCCGCCGTTGGTCGTGCTCCGGATCCTGCACCTGCACCTGTCAATGCCGCCGTCGGTCGTGCTCCGGGTCGTGCACCTGAACCTGCCGCTCGCTTTTGGGTTCCACCTCCTGGCACCCACGGTTGGATTCCGAATCCTGGTGGCCCCGGTTGGGCTCCGGCTCCTATACCCCCTTACGGCTATGTTCCGCCTCCCGTCCGGCGTGCCCCTATTGCGGCGGTTAGGCGTCTTCCGATTCCTCCGCCTATCGTGGACCTGGGAGATCCTGCTGCCGCACCTCGGGTTAGGCCGGCGCCGCCGGTGGATGACCCAAACGGTGAGATTTTGTTTGTCAATCGGAGATGGGGGGAGAATGAGCGGCAGAGGAGGGAGAATTACAACCTCTTTGACGATCTGCAGGGATTGTTCTGATTGGATTCGTGAACTTGGGTACCGGCCTTCCTCTTACGGTGCGACGCACAGACATCCTCAGGCTCTGATGCGAGATGTATGTATGTTTTTTGGTGAGGCGGTGATATTAAGTGGCCAGCCGTTTCCAGTATTCGCTATTGACTGAATGATTGTTCTCGCCACTCTCCCCCTTTTTTAATCAAATCGGTTCTGGGTTTCGGACGGACGCGTGGAGGAGTTGGCGTCGTTCGACTACTGGCTATGTTGTTGCGTCAGCCGATTGCGTAAGCGGAAGCGATTGTTAAACAATCAAAGCTGATGGTTTTTTTTAAATTTTAAATGTCGGTTGTTTTTTTGGAGAACTGTTGGTGAGGTTAAAAATTTTGAAGGTGGGTGTTGAGCGTTGCCGAATGTTTTCGAATAGAATATAATTGAAGTTATTTTTTATTTTTCAAAAGTTTTGGTATTTTTTGTTCGTAAAGGCAGCGCATGCAGCACGTTTGAGGCAGCGCGCATAGTGATGACCAAAATTCCCTCTTCACTGGTTTAGAAAAGTAATTTAAAATTATTATATTCGTAAGCAATTTTTTTTTCCAATTACCGCAGTTTTTTCCTTTCTATTATTTGTAACGCTATTTTTTTGTATCAGCATTGAATAAATTTTTTCCTATTATTATTCATCAATTTTTGAATCAATTGATCAATTTTTTTAAAGCTGACAGAATGCCTCTTTTGTATTACATATTTTTTAAATGCTTCAATTTCCCGTGTAGGGAAATTATCCAACAATAATTTCCAAAAAACAAAATAATATAAAATAAAAATCATTAAAAAAATGATCAAGGTGGCGCGCGCATTTCAGCAGATTACATTAGATCAACGTTAAGGTACTAATTGCGTTCATTCATTAATTGCTATTCGTTCATTTGTATTTCAGGGCCCAAATAATAGCCAGCGTTTACTGCTGTCAAGGCTCTATTCGTTTTTAAATTATAGCTCAGATTTTATAAACTGCTCGTAAATAATATTTCTGAATCGCCATGAAATAGGTTATAGTTCGTGCCATCAGCTCATTGTGAGGTAATATATTATCAACTGATATTAAACGAAGATACTCCTACTTAGAAATTCGCGAACGTATAAAAATTTATTTAAAAAAAAGTAATTATCATGCGAATACGAAGTAGCGCGTATACGATATTGGTGCTTTGCTCAAGTGAGATTGCAAAGGATTTTTTTATTCTCACTTTTCAGTGAATTTTTTGTAAGTTGCACCAACGTCTTCGAAACAATATTTCCGTCGTGTCTTAGGAAATGTTTCACCCCTATATTATATAATTATAGATAAGTCTAATTTAGAATGAATGCATGTGTATTCGCAATACTCCTTTCCCAAGAAAAAAAATTGTCTATTTTTATTGCCCGTGTTTGAAGAATTGATTGTTGACTGCTCAAATAAGATGTAATTATTTTGTGCTGCCTTTCGTCATGTGCTGACAGTATATGCTTCAAGGAATTCGATTAATTAATGTGTACAAATGTTTTAACGCCAAAATTATAAATAATTAATCTGCACAATTGGTTGAATTGTTGGCTACCAGCATTTTTCTCAAAATTAAATATAAGAATATGTTTTACATGTAGCGTATCTGATGACTAATTATTTATTGTGTTATTTTTAGTACACCGATTTATATATCCCATCGTGTCTTGAACAAAAATAGGCGCAGTTAATCGTTGATCGTTGCTTATTGACAAATTCCTTGAATTTCTATTAAATAATTTCTTGAAAATATTTCTGAAATTTTTAATAAAAAAAAAAAATACATTTAAACGTTTGAAATGTATCTTGGATAACTAAAACTGATTTTTTTAAAATTACAAGGCTTTAACTCGTAAAACATTTTAATAAAAAAATAGAATGTTAATAATATTTTTCGAAAAATTATTTTTAAAAATTATTTTATCAGAAAGCTCCAGAAAATCAGACCCTTGGCCTGCAGGCCAAGGGTTTTTGGACCTTCCTTTGAACGAAAAATGCATCCACACGAGCGTCGAATAAACAAGAGCCCCGTATGATTCTCTTAAAAAATGTCTACATCACACATAAACGAATGGCCAAAATCTATGCAATACTCTGTATTACTCTGCTTTGTCGTGGTCATGTATGCTGCTGTACTTTATTGGCCGCAACCTAACCATCCTTAAATCACACAAATTCCTATCTAAGGCTAAACGGCAAGGAAGAGGTCACTCATTCAAACTAAAAAGGCCATTTGCTAGAAACAACTATGCCAAGTACTCATTTTTTCACAGAATCATATCAGACTGGAATGGTCTCCCCCAAGACTTAGTACAAGCCCCCTCCCTAACATCCTTCAAGTCCCGCCAACTGACCTACCGAAAGTGGCCCACCTGCAACAAAGTGCACAAATAGCCTCTCTCCAATAATCAAGTTCCATTTAAAAAAATAATAATAATAAATAAATAACCAACACAAAACTACTACTTCCTATATGAAAATTTACCATTTATGCCCCCAGGCGCGGTAATAATCCAAATCTAAATTTAAATCTAAACCTGTCTACCTTCTTTGGTCGCGAGCTAATCAATTGAACACGGGTATTTATTTTCTTCTTCGTCTTTTCCTTTGTATAGCCGAAGCCGTCGACGTCAGCAGTTTTTGTGGCGGCCGTCTCGACTTCTCCAATGTGAGTGAGCCCCGCGCTGCGCGGGAAAAGTGACCGTGCGCATCTCCGCTTCACGCTGAGCGCGTTACTCCCGTAGAGAGGCGATGGAGTATGACGGGCTGAGCAACCACATCGATTTCCATCGGCTGCCGGATCCGGGGAGCCGATTCGAGTTGGACCAGGTGATCGGCGAGGGGACATACGGCGAGGTCTTCGCGGCCAAGGATACGCAGACCGGTGAGTTTTGCTTTACCGTCGTTTCCACTTAATCGCGACGTTTACCACAGAGTTATCACCTATTCCCCATCTCGTATTGCATGACGTGATCACAAGCAGCCCTGTGATATTCGCCGAAGATGTGCCATACTCGTACATTAAATCTGTGTATTTAATGTACAAGAATGTTATGTGCAAACATAGACTATGTTTTTACATACGGCTCCTACGAACATTCCTAAAATTTATTAATTTTGTTGACAGTATTTTATTTTATTGCATTTTATTGAAACAATTTCTTAAAATTTATTTTTTTGACAATCTGACAAATTTTGATAATTTTGACATCTCAAATGGCAAATGGGCTGATGTCCAGTTTACCCACATGAGCGACCAGAAAATACGGTATCGAGTGG
>JAUJYS010003739.1:0-12729 GCA_033995665.1 Melogona broelemanni | reverse complement strand
ATATCTCCTAAGAGACACGAGGGTGCAGTAGTCCTGTGGCGCACTAGGCGCTACGGTGACTTTAAAAAAAAAAAAAATATATATATATTTTTCGGGCGAGAAAAATTCATACCTTCCTTCGGAATGGAAGTAGAGCCGTGAGACCCGTGCCTGTACGTTGTCAGGTACACGTTAAAGATCCCTATCTAGGTCAGAAGCTTAGACTAGACCAAATTACCAGGTCGCCCCCTGGCGGCGTGTGTGTTCCAAGAGGACGGTCTGCCGAAAAACAAAAACAAGAGGCAATGATTGAGAGACATATTTTCACCAGTACCCTCAGAACGCATAGAGCCCGCGCCGGGAAGCGAACCCGGGATTGTCGGACCACGCCGGATCGCAATATCGGCTAGGCTGTATTTATCACCAAAGCGATAAAAAATGAGAACGCCTCATAAAAACAAATTACAAGTTCTTAAACAGAATATGCGTACGTTTATTCGTCATCTGAAAAAAAGAAAACATTCGATCCTAGTGGTCATACCGCCTTCCTTTTTGGAAGTGGCAGATAAGACAGTTTATATCTGTCAACAACCGCCACCCCAATAATGTATCGAATATCGGATAATCGCAACAATCCCCAACCCACCCATATTCTTATTCGTATACGCATTTCCGGGTGTCCGTCATCAGTGGCTGCAGACAAGCCACCACAGATGAACTGTGCCATACACGTTGTTACAGTACAGCGTTTCGCCGTTACGTGTCTATCTTTTTCCTTCCCCACCAGGGGGCGTCCACTTTTACAGCTTCTAAACTGACAACCTGTCAGCGGCCACGGAGAAAATACGCTGTAATCGTGCGAGCGCCGCGTGGCGATTACCAAAGTAAGCCAATGAGCCATAGACACGAGAGCCTATGGCAATTTCATGCCAGACTGATGGGGATTAACCGGAGAAACGCATGAAACAAAAGTCGTTGTGCAATGAATGCGACAGCGTCACGTGAAAATATATTTACATGTGGCCCTATGTGTCAAATGAATGCAACCCCTTCTTCTGAATCCACCCAAAATTAACCTGTCCACAAACATCTCGATGATTAGTATGATACTACAGGGTTGCTCATAAAAAAGAGCCCCCTACAAATTTTGTTGCATTTTCTTTAATATTCAGTTCAAATTCAATACTAGCATTTTGCCTATTTAATTTTATTTCGAAAAAATTCCTTTCTTCCACAAATCCTCGAATTCGCGCGCACCAATAACGCATTGAACATGTTCATTTTACTTGGAAATCGACGATTTGCTGAAATATCTATTTTTCATGCACCCGATAAAATACCAAATCATATTTGTTGCTTGTCTATGCTGAGACTAAAACGATAGCAATAAAATTAAAATTAAATTAAACAATGGCATTGGTTATATATTCAGGGTACAATCGCATAAGTTGTTACAGAAATAAAAAACCTTGTTTGTTCAACCTTGTTAATTGCATTGCATTCACTTTCTTGAACCATTTCAGATAAAAAGCTTGTTTTTATTATTACCCTGTTGTTACGTTACGTTATTGTTAAATTCATAAAATGTTTGTTATAAAATTTCAAATTTGTCGTTTTGAAGTAATATTGAATATGATCGAAACGATGTGGAATAACATATTAGTTGGGATGGAGGAGTGACCAAACGGGAAAAGAACGGTTAGGGTTAACGTAGCCAACAATGAGCGACGTTTTTCAGGAAAAAAGGAACTGAAAAAGCTCCGCTATATCCAGTAAAAAAACGAAGTTAATTGTCCGAAAAGCTGACTTGTTAAACGACCACCGGAGAAAAAAAGAGAGAGAGATAGGTCAAGGAAACGCGAAATTAAATGGATGCTCGGGAATAAAAAGCGAAATAAAGCTCACTTGACAAGGAAGAAACTGACTTTGAGGCCACATCCAGAGACAAACATAAAACGTGACAAAGATATGAAAGTCGTAGAAAGACCTCATTATCAAAAAACATTTCCATACAAATACGGTGTACCAGGAAGTGTTTATGAAAAATACATGAGTTTATCGGTCATCCGGGCTCGTAAGATTTAGAGATTACCGAGCAGTGATATTAAGAGCACCTAAGCACGTTATTTATGTCGCTGCAAAGAAATTTGCGGCCGACACCCTGCTCATAAAAACGCCGGGCGTGAAACGCACGTGCGTAGATACAGGTGGAGATTCGTTCACGAAAGTCCAGTTTGCCTCATTTACACGGCATAGCCGCCATTTCGATTTCGAGTTTAAACATTAAAATGCAAGCGATCAAACAATTATTAACAGGCACTCAAAATGCTAGGCGCACGAGTAAAGCGGGTAAAATCAGAGTGGTGTAACTCTATATTCTTATCAAACTGAGAAACTAGAGGTTAGGCGGAGTTACACAACTCCGGCTTCAACCCTGTACCGCCTCGTTTCCCAAACTGTGCTCCGCTTAAAGGCTCCGTTAGGGCTCAGCGGCCACTCCTGGAAAATAAAAATAAATACTAAAACGCCATAAACTTGTATGATATGGGGCTCCGCCATTGAAATTGGTGGCCTTTAAGGGGCTCCGCATTTGAAGTTGGTTCTAAAACAGGCTCCACGAGTCAAAAAGTTTGGGAAACACTGCTGTACAGTAAGCGTATTTTACTTTTTCAAAATGATCATCGCGCCTTCGTGTGAGACGATTTCTAATATGTGAACAAAAATGTGGAATTGCGATTTTGTGTATACTTGTACATTAATTAATTTAAAAAAAAATATAAATATAATTTCAAATATTTACATTTCATTAATTGACTCTGTATTATTATTAGTGTGACCATACAATGTTAGAAATAAATTTCAAGTTTAAATTTCAGTAGAAAGGTTTTTAGCCGAAAGCACAATTTGTCGAAGCACTTGACATACTAACGTATCAGTCAGATCATAACTTCAAATGTCACCGGCTGAATATTTGAACTAGGCTAGCCTTATCTCAATGGCAAAACACATCACACACACGACTATTAATTAATTATAAACTGTTTTACCAAGGGATTCTCGAAATTAATTTGATGATATTCTCCTGAGATCACCCGGCGTATACAAGCGCTTGCAGAACTGGCACCAGCACATTTACTGCCCTCTTTCAATCCTAGCTTGGAACTCATGAATTAGATTACTCGATGGAGTATTTGTTTAAAGACTTAAAAAAAACTCGCCGTCTCCCGAAAACATGATTGAAATATTAAAAAAAAAATGTACACAGAACGAAAAAAGAATAGAATTACGAGTTCTTTCACAGAGCATATGATATTTTACTATTATAAAAATAAAAATGAAAAACAAAGCGGGGATCGGGATTCGAACACACGGCCTCTGACTTCCACAGCCAATGCTTTTTTGACCACTGACAACCAAATTTCCACTCAATAAAGTATTTCACATCAAAATATACTTTTTGCGTCACCAATAAGTTATTTAAGCTGCAAAATAATTATTTTTAATAAATAAATAAAATCCTGGGATTGTGACACGATTTGGCAGAGGGCCTCAAGACGATGTTTATACTTGGTACTGACGGGGAACACGACTGACCTCGGTCAAGTCACACGTATTACCCGCGCTGGCCACACGTTCCAAACGAAAACACCAGAAACGGGCTTCCAGCGTTTTTCCATAGCGGCCGGCGAGAACGCTCTATCGCTGCATGTATAAATAACACGTCTGAACGTACGAGACCGCCGGACAGGAAGATTTATCTGTTGCCGCGTCGGACCAATGAAGCAGCAGCCTTAGCAGCGCCCACCTAAATTGTTGACCCTCAGTGACCGACAAAAACAGCCTGAACAGACTGCCTGCTCGTACAGTGTTAACTGCATGGCCTCACGTTTGCTGATGTTAAAGTTTTTAAACGCCGATTTCTTTTTATAGACAAAGCACGACGATTTTCAAACGTTTGATAATAAATTTCACGTGACTTGAAACGTCTGATGAGAATCAATTGAATGATCAAGAGTTCTGTCCACTTGATCTTGACCTAGCAGTCCAGTACCTGACGAATTAAAGTGCCTTTTACTATCGGACACTGCACAATGATTTAAACAATACGACGAAAACATTTAGCTTGCAACTTCCAAAAGTTTGCTATATTATTGTTAACATTTTCCAAACATTATTTCAGAGAAAAAAAAAACTTGGATTTATTACCGTAACAGGTATAGAAACTTTAACCTAAAATTTCATAATGTTTGAAGACCTTTCCTTAGAAGTTAATTATTCGCAAACCCTATAAAATATATCGGGCTGACGACAGAATTTAAAACACCTTTGGTTTTTGTTCAGCGACATCGTAAAAACAAACGCTCACAACAGCCATGACATTACGAAGGTGTCGAAATAATGCCTCATGCATTATACCGCGCAATGCATGCGTAATACAGCAGGCCCATTAATTCTGCCAATTTATCTAATTAACGACGCATGACCGCAAATTTGACTTCCACGTGGTAATAACAAGACGTATACATCTCCGGTAATGACCGATTTTGGTTTTATTTTCTTCCCTTCCATTCCTCAAATATAAAATTCATTAGGATAAATAATAAGTTGGCGGTGGGCGCCCTGTTTTTTTTTTTTTTTTTTTTTTTTTAGCTAAACGCGTTTCCTTTTTCTTTCTTTCACCGTTTCCTTATCTCCATCCGCTCATTAGTTACGCGCGTTTTTCCACTGCGTAAAGTTCCCGGCCACCATGGCGGTGTATTCGCCGAACCGGGGTCTCCGTAATAGGCTCGTAACTTTTTTTCTCCCCGGTGCACGAACGACTACAAGCACCTGCACGCCGCATAACGTTATTTTCTTTCTCTCACAGTCCACCTAATTTCATTGGGATCCTCGTAAGACCGATGATCCGATCACGACTCGTGCAAATCGTGCAGAAAAGTAAATAAATGATGGTGAACACGTTTAATTGAGATCCGAATGCACGCCAGGTGGCGTTAGTGCCTGCTTGAGATTATATTTTTCGGCGACGAGATGAAACATAGAAATATTTCGTTACGGTAATTACAATTGATATATTTTTGCTAGAGAAATTATTTTGTCAGGGTACTTTGTAATTAATATATTTTTGTTCGATGTTCGATATGAACAACATAGCTCACTTTGATGTCTAATTTTCACTTTGTTGTTAATCTTAAAAATCAATCAATTCCCCTATATCGGCGTCGAGAATATCGGCTTTGTGTCCGTCACTCTGTCATTATTGAACATTGTCACAATAACATAATAAGACCTAGATTCGGGTGGACTTCGGTCTCTGGAGGCTATATACGATCTATACACCCCATTACCACAGAATACTGTTCTCTCTCGATGAAATCCCACACCTGTGGCAATATCTTTCGAGCGTCCATAAAAGTCGAAAGTGTACCCCCCTCCGCTTAATAGTCATGCTTCGTCCCGACTTTTCTCGTCGATAGAAAAAATAACCGCAAGGATCTCGTTCTGCGCTTCGAATGTCCGTACAGTTTTATTTGACCGGATTAAAATTTCCATCGCGGTTTTTTATATACCTAAACGACGTGAAACGTTTTGCAAATAACGGTTATACTCTAGCTGAAATACTCATTCAGCGCCAAGGATTCGCTTGCAAATATGACTCACAGTCACACATGCTGTGTCGGAGTAGGAAATAGTAGTGGAGAAAAATCTTTAAATCGTATTTCTTCGTGCAGTTCACCCAGTTTTCGGAAAACGAGAAAAATAACAGCAAAAAAAAATGTGTAAAACGATAAGATTCAACGATACAAGAATATTACTTAAAACTTGAAAAAGGGACCCGGCTTCGCTCGGGATATTGGAAAGGGAAAAATTGTGAAACCAAATCCGCGCTAGCGCAACTGAAAAGCTAAAGGGATGGCGAAAGACGGCCAAGACGGGCAATACCGCGGAGGTTAAAGAAGTCATGGATGCAGCAACAGACGCCAGTAAGCTCCCCGCCCCACCCGGAGTAATAGTAATACCAGAGTCATTTGTTTATTGGAATGCTGTGGTACGCGTTCATGCCGGCGTTTTGTTCACATAGTGATTCGAAGGCGGAGGCACTACAGTGGTTGGACAAAATAATGGAAACAGATCTGTTTAAGCACCTTACAGAGCTGTTCCCATTATTTTGTCCAACTCCTGTAATAACCACAACCATTGCATTAGAGCCAAGTGCCATTCTCATCACAGGGTCACAGACACACGGAGATACAAACAAAAAACGAACGGTCATTCTTATATTGTAGATTTTGCTGTATATTTGTTCTGACCAGGGTATGCACAAGGCAGCCTACTAACCAGGGGCAGCCTCGAACGAATCAGATTTGCTCTATGCAACTTGAATTTGCTCATTCCATTCTACATCGTCACAGTGGCCAGAAACATCAGTAGTCAATAGCTGGGGGGACAAACTTCACTGTACGCAAACGCCTTATTCATATATTGCATTGTTTGAATTGACATAATGGTATTGTTTGTTTGTTTTTTCTCCTCGTGTCATGACCTGAAACAAAATCTGTCAGACATCCGAAAAAAGTGGCCCAAAGCAAACACGTTTATTTTTGTTGCGGAGATTAAATCGGGTATCATACGACCCATTGTTATTTTCGAAACACGCTCCATTCGAGTTAGTCACCGAGGAGTTCACATGTGGTCGGCCAACACCGATCTTCCCTCCCCAATTGACGACAAAAAATACAATTCGCACAATTTCCCCTGCACATGTGTACAGTATGTGCAAGAAAACTCCTTTCGATTTGGAAAAGAAAATATTGCAGTACAGGGTGCAGCAAATAGTAAACTGGAGATACGAATAGATTTAAACACGCATGAGGCAAAGGCCTACAAACTACAATATATGTCTGTCCAATCATCGATCTGCGCCTGCAAAGAACCAACTGATTCTCTGGAACGTTACCAGAGGGCAGAATATAGCAGTGATGCACATAGGAAATTAGTATTGAAGTGAGAGGGAAGGTTTCGATCGAAAAAAGTTTATCCTGACTAAACAACTGGAAAATAAAACGAAAACTGTCTAAAAATATATTTTAAAAACAATAACAATAGTGAAGATTAACAGCAAAGGCATGCAGTGCTTGCTTTGTAAGGCCACTCCAGCTTCACCGAAATTCCCCTCCCCCCTCCTCACCAAAAGATGCGCCATGCCCGAACGGTACGTGGCAGGATACGGAAGATCGATTTGACTCTCTGCTCGAAATGAAACTCCATAAATATTTAATCGCAGACAACACGCATTTCATATAAGGGGACGCGCGATCGGTTTTCGGCCACCCAGTTGAATCACTAGATATGAAAACGAAATTACCTATCGCTACGCATAAGCAGCGTGCATGTAACCTCCTCCCAAGACTCGCGGCTGCACGGGACGGACACTCTTCTCATTATATTGAGTAAAATATGTATGTAAACTCAAAAACCTAGACTACACAAAATTCTAAATTACCAGGTCACCCTCTCCCAGAGAAAGAAAACCTTTGAAACGAAAAAAATTCGAATTTTTTTTTTTTTTTTTAATTAAAAAAAAAAATTGAGATTTAATAGCACAACTTTTGAAATGAATTTAGCTAAAAATTTGTCATTCCTGAAAGTCACGAATGGGGGAAAGATGATCCGGAACAGCTCCCCATTCGTTTAAACTCAAAGACATCCCATCTCGTTGTCGACATCCTTGAGGTTGTATACAATCTCGTAAGTCATACCACTTAAACTGCAATAAGCGCCAGCAGCGATACATCGCGGTGAAAAAAATATTACATAGGGTTTCAAGTGGTTTGGTTCCGTTAACGAGCGCAGACAGCTCGCCTACTAGTTGGGCTTTTATGTACACTTGGGTCTCAGGAGGAAACGCACGAAATCAATTTATGTACCATCTACGCCATCCATACATTATAGACTACACGCACCTCCGAAAGCCTACTACTGCTACATCCCTCCAAATTGTTATTCACACGCACGGAGCTACTGCGCCCCTGCATTTTATCACCCCTCCCAAGCATTTTACCTTTTCCAAGTGCTGAAAGGCTTTCTACTAAATTCTAGTAATAAATAACAGCCACTGCATAATGTAGGTACAGACGTCACTTCAACTTGTACAGTATAATGAATAGAACTCTAATATTAATAATAAAAAAGCTTACTTGATTCCAAACGATGACAGACGGCTGGCATTTTTAAACTACCGGTATACATGTACGTGCATATAGTGCATATGGAAACTACAGGAATACCGTGTGTCAACTCCAACAAGACAATGCAAAGACGTTAATGAAATGTATTAGTTTAGTTTTACAAAACATGTTATCACCCCAATTTGGGGGAAATCCCCCATCTAAGGCCTTAGCCACACCAAGGTGGAGGCTATGAGGGGTGGGTAAATAAGTTCTCTTTCGGTATGATGCAAAATAACTTACGTACATGTAAATAGACATTATTAATGACATTATTATAAAGGATGATAAAAAGTAAACATAAAAAACTATGAAATATTTATTTGACTGTACGAATTCTACAATTTAAACCAACAGAAGTGGAACTTAATGTCGAAGAATGTGAAAACTGGTACAAGCCCCTACAAGCAAGCAAACACACACGAGGCACCTTGCGAACGAAGCACACAAATTGATGCACTTTGCGCTGCATTCAGTTAGCAATAGATGGCGCCATCCGTTTGTCGATTTGGCTACGCGTGCTGTCTGTGATAGCCAACCGAGAAATTTCCAGGGGCAGCAGCGCAGTCACGCACATCGAGAAAGAAAGAAGGGAGGGGAGAGCGCAGAGATCGGTCAAACGTGGACGCGCAGTCCCGCCAAAGCCTATAGAGGCAAGCACACAATAAGAGTTTAAAGGAAAGTGAAGCAAAAGTAGATACAAGTTCATTGTCATTCCACGGCGCATTGAAGTCTGAGAGCACCCGGCGCGACGCGAGCGTGCACGCATCACGCGCACACAAAAAAATAAAATAAAAATACAACAAGAATTGAAAAGACCTAGGGGAAACCGAAAAAAGGCCACGCGTGACGAATTACACACGAAACGGATAACCATTAAAAATGGTGGCGTTGTATAATTGAAAAAACCATTCGAAGACCACGTTTCTCATTTGGTGAATTTGGACACAGAGATAGCGACGCCACTCGGCCGAGTAGAAACCACCGTTACCGCTGGACATCATCGTCAGTCAAACCTAGTGGTTGCGGTATTTTTCATTTTTTTAAAGCGACTAGAACCAAATTACGGGATAAAATTGTTTAACTACGACTGGATTCATCCAAATTGAGTAAATGTACCATGAAGAACATCAATCAGACATTGTTAGAAACGACATTTAATTTGAAGGGGGAAATGAGCATAGCTGTGACTGACCCTACCACGACCAACAGCTATCAAGACATACTCTTCGGACCAGAATATTACATGCTTCTTATACATTCAAATTTTCATATATTTACACTGTACTTTTAATTAGAAAATACGTAAAAAATCTACCTAAAGGCAACGAGTTCAGGACGCTTGATTTCACATATCTTAAAATATAAATTTAACCTTTTTTCAAATGCTGTAAATATCACTACAAGAACAATTAAAATCATATATCAAAAACATTGATAGTGAACAAATATTCACTCTCCTGCCTGGTGCGGCATGGTATATGACACCTTACACTTGGTTTAACCAGTGAGAAACTAAGAGTACTACTTTAATGACGACATTGTGTATTTTTTTTTTAATTTCGCATGCATGATTGGTATATGTAAAAATACTACTTCCTGGTTGTCCAGTAGCAACGTGTGGTTTTCGAAAATAAAACCAAAATGAAAAAGTAGTAGAAATAAATCGTAGTGGCTAACTAAAATAATTACGATTTGAATTTCCGTCTAATCTAATGTAACACGTCACGCTTCGATATGAACTAGAAGTCATAATCGTAATAACGGCTAACATAATGCTTTATGCAAATCGAGCACCTGCCTTTACCTTTACGCTATGGCACTTCCTGGTTCTCATCTGAATGATTTAAAAAATAATCGTAAACAATACGACTACTATCTTTAAGAAATAATAACTGCAACGAGAGTTTCAAATGCACGTTAGTTAACGAAAGCTGAATTTGTAGTGGCATTACACTCACGTAACATTTACAAACCAAGAAACGCAATTAACATTTTTGTCCGGGGCTTTACTTATCGCTGCACGACATGAATCACGATTCGCGATTCCGATCTATACGTCTGCTGGCGCGTGGCTTATTTTAGTATTTTAATTTTTGCCGTGACTGCGTAATCGAGATAACGACGCACTAACAAAAATGTGCCAACAATTAACGTTAAGCCCATGTAAACATAGGTATTAGTCATATGCAATACGCTTATCTTAATTATATTCTTAGCTTAGGGCACTACAGGCGCGTAATTCATGTCCCCTACTTGCGAATTGTTGACCAATACGTCTTATCTGAGCGTGTTACAAAGCCTGTCGCTCTCCAATATTCATTATTTCTTTACATGTAACTTAGATCGGCATAATATTATTACCTATTTTTTTAAAATAATAATTAAATAAAAAAGCGCTACGCATACTACCAAATGTCTCTCAGCCAGACTTTCCCACAACCTTTTTCGCCCACTTTGTCGAGGATATAGAAACGAGAACGCTATCTACTCAGTAGACTAATAATTTTTAAATGTGTTTCAAACGCCATCTAACGGAGGCAAAAACAAACCACCTAAAACACACGTTCAAGTTGCGATCGAATTCTAAGTTCAAATATGGAATTGATAATTATTTTTTAGCTAAGGAGTAGCAAATTATCAGCGACAAACATCCGCATTTCGGAAGTTGGATGACCAAGGTCTGCACCAGTTTGATAGCGTTGCAAGTTGTACGCCGTTGCGAAACTGTGTACGGCGAGCGGGCTTTCCTCGTACGTCGAGGCACGGAAGTGCTCGCAACAACAAAAACCGAAGCGAACATGGTCTTGACCTAAAAACTTATGAACGATCATTTTAGAGCATTTAGCAATCTACGTGTGTAATCTAATGCTGGCCTGCGTGCGCGTACACATTTATTCGCACGCGATTAAACCTGCTGTGGCCACCAGGCAGCATCTAAACGCTTGCGGTATAGAACAAAAGAGAACGCTTATTTGTAAAAAAAAAAAAAAAAAAAAAAAACCAGGCTGTGTGGTTAAATCGGAAGACGGTGCACTAATCACACAGCAAGAATTGAAAATATATTTTTTAATTTAAAAATTGTGAATTTTTTTAATAAATAAACTTTCAAATACCAAAATTTTTAAATAATAACATTTTGCAAATGATATTTGTAAATATGAAAAATTTAAATAATGGATTTTTTAATAATTAAATTTTTTAATCTATAAAATATTTTTTCGTTCTGCTTTTGAATTGTCAAATTAAATTACATCAAACTGGCAAATTTTTAATTTTTTAATTTCGAAATTATGAAATTTCGAAATCAACGATATATCATGTTTTCACGTTTCTCATGGTTAAATTTGATTACATGAAATTGGCATTTTTTTAACCCCGGGATAGAATAAACGAGAGCCCGAGCTGGATTCCCCCTGCTCAGCTGGGGAATCCAACCCAAAGAGCGCTGCACGATAGGCGGTTGCTTTACCGCCTGGACTTCGAAGATCGCGCAACATCCAAAAAAAAAAACGCTTAAACGTTTGTGTTCTTTTTAATACGTAAATTTTGCATACGACCTCCCTCATACCCGTTTCTTTTAATGACAAGTGTGATGCTGTCCTTATTTTGCAAATTGCAAATCGTAGCCGAGAAGGTCACGTCGTCTACGACCCCTACAGCCATTCAGGAAACACGGTGAATTCCTATCCCTCCCCTCCCCTGCACCACCACCGAAAAAATAATAGTCCTACACGCGCTAGCACCGTAAATAGCGGTACCCACCGGGCCTTGCGAAGGTCCCGCCGAGAGCGGTGCATGCATCTCCACCTGGGAGCTATTACGATATTAGCGCGCGCGCGAACTCGCCGTGCACCTGTAATTTGGCTATACGACGACAATCAACGTGTTTACCTAGGTCGGTCGGTCGGTCATGTTGCCAACAGCGACGAATCCACAACCATCATCAATAATCATGGTGATCAAATAAAACTGGATTTGAAAAAACGGTTTAAAAAACGGACCAAAAAATAATGCGGTAAGGTTTTCCTGAGAATTGTTATTCCGTAATCGATTGAATAAGCACCCGCAGGGGTTTATAGCGGGGGTCAAATGACCAGCCAAGGACGAACATGCCAATACTACAGTAAGTACGAACCACTACGCCACCGGCACCGCTAACTTTAAACAGCAAAAAACTCGCTAAAATAAATTATTAAACATTTTTGTTAAACATTCCAATTTAACGGGAAATGACAAGATTGTACGGTCAGTGGTAACGCATCTGCCATATACGTGCGGCGATCCTGGGTTCGATTCCCGGTTCGTGCTTTCGTTATTCGATCCAGAGATACTGGTGAAAATGTGCCCCTCTATAAATGTTCTTTCGGGGCAATTTTTTATAGATCACCGAAGTGCCTAGTGCACTACAGGATTACTGCACCCTCATGTCTCTATGGAGAATTGCGAGGGGCAGGGAAGGGATGAGGAATGGCAGCTGGAATAGCCAGACTGCAGGATCCACCCCTAAGCTCTGGACTCC